>CM053751.1:69500989-69548916 GCA_028658305.1 Pachyuromys duprasi | reverse complement strand
AGAGAGACAGAGAGACAGACACAGAGACAGAGAGAGAGACAGAGAGACAGACAGAGAGAAACACAGAGAGAGACAGAGAGACAGACACAGAGACAGACATAGTGACAGAGAGAGAGAGACCGAGAGAGAGACAGAGAAAAGTACAGAGAGACAGAGAGACAGAGAGAGAGAGAGACAGAGAGACACACAGAGAGAGACAGAGAGACAGACACAGAGACAGAGAGAGACACAGAGAGAGACAGAGAGACAGACACACAGAGAGACACAGAGATAGAGAGAGAGAGACCGAGAGAGAGACAGAGAGACAGAGAGAAACACAGAGAGACAGAGAGAGAGACAGAGAGAGAGAGACAGAGAGAGACAGAGCGAGAGACAGAGAGAGACAGAGAGAGACAGAGAGAGACAGAAAGACAGAGAGAGAGAGACAGAGAGAGAGACAGAGAGACAGAGAGACACAGAGAGAGAGACAGAGAGACACAGAGAGAGAGACAGAGAGAGAGACAGAGAGGGAGAGACAGAGAGAGACACAGAGAGACACAGAGAGAGAGACACAGAGAGAGAGACACAGAGAGAGAGGCAGAGAGAGAGAGACACAGAGAGAAACCTTGGAACACTCATCCTAAATGGGATGTCTTCATCAATTCCCTCTCCTCAGAGTCCAGGGAACCCCATGGAAACGTAGGCAGAAGGAGTGTAAGAGCCTTAGGAGATGGAGGACACCAAGGAAACAAGACCCTCTAAATCAGCGTGATCAAAACTCACATGAGCTCAAAGAGTAAAGCATGCGCAGGGCCTGCACAGGTCAACATCTGTCCACTGTGTATATAGTGTGTCTTCTACTTTAATGTTTTTGTGGGTGAGGAAGTGGGTCTCTCGTTCTTGTGCCTTATCCTGAGCTCTTTTTCTTTTGTTGGTTTGTCTTGTCCAACTTCAATGTGACAGTTTTTATTTTTCTTATTATATTTTACTTTGTTATGTTTTACTATTATCTCTTAGAAGTGTGTTTTCTAATGAGAGACAGAAAGGGAGTAGATTTGGATGGGAAGGGAGATGGAAGGACCTGGGAGAAGTAGAGAGAGGAGACTCTATAATGAGGATATAATATGGTATTATGTGAAAAAGAATCTATTTTAAATAAAAGGAAGAAAAAGTAAAACAGAAAAACTAAAAAAGAAAGAAAGAAAGAAAAAGAACTATTCCAAACCAGCACAGTGAGATGGCACATCAGGTAAGGTTGTTTTTCCTCAAACCTGATAACATGTATTCGCATCCCGGAACCCATCCAGCTGAAGAAGAGAGACAACTCCTGCAAATTATCTTTTGGCCTTCATATGTGTGCTATGATATGTGCTCATCTCCCAGAATCAATAAAATGTAACAAAAATATACTGAAAATAAGGGTCCTCGGGAAAGGAACTAACAACTGCAGCAGAAGAACATTTTGTGAGCTCTGGGGCAAGTCACACACAGTATGATATGCGCACAATGAGTCTTAAAATGCGGGCAACAAAGAACAGAAGAATTGCTTGTAGAGGGCTGAGAAATTTCTCAAATGTCACGAAAACTTATATAACCACAGGCTGTAAGTCTTTATGAACCTTGAGTGGAAGAAATACTTTTAAAATGCTACAAAGCACACCTGAGAATCAAACCGCTGGAAAGCAGGGGTAAAGGGGAAGTCTTGGAAGTGGTCGGAGGGAAGACGACGTATTAGACCCAGTGGGGCCATGAGAACTTCCTGCTAGCAACTGTCCAAATGCAAACCAGTGCAACACCTTCTTTAAAAATGGATCGTTCAATCCAGAATTCTACATCCACACTGCAGAAATAGTTTTCAAATTGTAGGTGAATCCGTATATTTCTCAGATAAGATAATGTAAGTACAGTAAGTGAACACTACAAAAAAAAATCACAGGAAATCTTGCTGGAATAGTGTGACATGGGAAGCCACTTCTACATAAGGAATGAAGTCTGGAAATGGCAAACTTGGGTAAACAGAAAAGGCCATCTAATTTTAAAATCTCCTTAAATGATAATTGGCTGTTTACATAAAAATCTTAACAGTGTATAATTTGGGCTTATTATATATGTGAAACTATGTCAACAGCATGAACAAATAGATAAGGTTCTGTGAGGTCCTGGCACTGTATTTGAAAGAGCACAGCTCTATTTGAAGACACAGTATCGGCTAAAGCAGCCCCATATGCTCCCCCAAACATTACAGGCCAAAGCCAAGGCTGTTGATTACTTCCCACAACCTGATGGTAAGGCCCTATTGTTGAACACAAAACTTAACCTACATTATTGAACATGGAAAAATCAAGCTGTGCTCAGTTAGAAGCTCCCCTACTGACTAGTACTGGAAGTTACTGTAAATGCTACTGGAGGAGAAAAGCCATCAATTTCATGTGTAGATAGTAAACCAGTCTGATAAACCAATCATACTAGTAACCATTTAAATGTAAGTAGTATAAGTGCTTCAGTGAAGAAGACACTGCCAGGCTGGACAGGAAAAGTTCAACCTCACACCCTTACGCCCTTAGAGAGAGAATAAAGGCCACAATCATCACGGTGCTGTGAGAGTTTTTGGAAATCAGAACAAGAAGTCATGCCTGCCCTAGCCAGGCTGGAGATGTCTGTGCTGTCCATCCTGACACAACACCCTCTCCTGTGGTCCTGGGCCTTTAGGGGGTTCACATCTTAGTCATATGACAAGTGTCAGAGCCACATTCAGAGAAGCAAAGAGGCAGGACTTGGCAGTGAGGGACCTGATCAGGAAAGGCCTCTTAGACATCCAGGCAAGTGTGGGAAGGGGCGGAGACACAGAATCCCATTGACAGGGCTGTACTCTGGAGAGTGTGTTTACAAGCAGAGAGGGCAGACAGCAAGGACGGCCAGGGGCTGGGTGTCCAGTGAAAATTCACCTGCAGGGGACAGAGGCCTGGACCATGGTGACTGACTGCAGATTCTGAGAATCTCGGGAGGTAACAGGACTTCAGTTTGGGGTCCATTCTGAGGGCACAGTGATAAGACAGAGCTGGACTCTCAAGTCTGCAGGTTACTCAAGTTCAGACTCCTCACCTGCACTTTTCACTGCAGCCTGGTTCTACTTCTCAAAGTCTAGCCCTCACCATTCGAGATGTCTGGCTGCCAACTCTGGCCATCTAGAGAATCCCTTGACACACACAGTGACCTGCTGAGATCCGGGCCCAAGTACGAGTAGAACCTGACATCAGACAGAGGGAGAAATCACTGTCTACTCTGGCTGAGCTAACCTGAGGCTCAGGAGAGGAATAACAAGGCAAAAGCGACAAGCTGCATGCTGAGGGAAAACACGGAAGAAACTGCTCTGGGCCCAGCTTCTGAAGGGCAGAGCCAGGACTGTCTTCTAAGGTTAGGGAGGCCAGCTCAGGCTCATTTGATGGTGGTGTGGGAACTGATGCTCCGGTCAGCAGAAGTTCAAGTCAAGCTGACTGTTAACAGCCCTTGCCTATGGGCTCTGTTTGCCGACCCCTAAATGTTTGATGTCTTCCCACCCCAGGCTCTACACTCTGGCCTCTAAGTTTTCCCAAAGACCAGAATAGGAGTAGTTTCTCAGGTACAACAGTCAGGGAAGATCAGAGTGCATTAGGCTCAGTGTGGCTATAGGAGCCACTAGGAAATGGGTGTAATGGCTTTCCAGAGAGCCAGCCTGCTCACCTGGTCACCCAACTCAGGTTGTGTACCCAACTGGAAGATCCATGCTTACACTTCAGGCACTGCCACCTTAACAGACTCCTGGCCCTGTCATGCTGGGAACATGTCTGTGCTTCCCTAAGGAAGACTCAAGAGGTACCAGTCTCATGCAGGGTACTTGTGACTGTCACTGGGATGTGGGGTAACACAGGAAAATGGGACAATCATTCTTTCACTTAGTACTTCAACAGACCCACTCTTACCCAAGCTGTGGGGGCAGGGAGAGTCACTGACACCTCACTATGTGGAGCTGGCTAAGGGCCAGAGCAGGGGTGTTCAGGGGACACTCAGCAGACAACTCTGCTCTGAAGCCAATGCCTCCTTTTCTCCATCTAGCCTTGACAGTCACCTATCCACACGACTCAAGTGCTGTTTCAGGCTAGATGGATGGGCATGGCTTCCTGAAGAATTCCAGGTCCTTTCCCGCTGAGCAAAGGGAAAGGCGAGGTGCGCACCATGTCTGCATCAGCCAGAGTTTGCTAAAGAGTATCAGTGTCTCAGGAGAGGCAGGTAGGGTGTGTATTTTCCTAGGAGCCAGAGGTTGGTTTCTCATCTTAAGAAGGTCAACCATTTTAATAATATTTTCACCTGGTACTCAGAGTGGAAAATCCAAGCCTAGACAGACTGCTTAAAGAACATTTTGACAGAGCTTGTTAGGATGAGCCTTTGCATTCCTGACATGTGTAGGCCTCTTCCTGCAGGCAGCACAGCTCTTCCTGTCTACCGCTTACTTCCAGAAGTCTCCCCTTCGCCAAGTGCCAGGACAGAGGGATTTTCAGGGATGGCTGCCTCTCCTCTCTCTCTGCTCTACATGGTAATGGCACCAGTCACTGCCACCAAGGTGAGGAGGCCATTCTGAGTGGGTACAGGGAAGTCAGCCACTAGGCTGTGAAGTACCGCTGCGGTGGACTGTGTGGATGACGCTGGTGGCTAGCTGTGGGGCGCAGGGTTTTGGAGATGGTGTTGGTGGACAGGTCCCATGGACAGTGGTGTTCAGGGGGAATGACAATGCAGGCCATGGGGCTCACTATGAGGTGCTGCTCAAGATGGGAGGGATGAAAGAAGCAGTGCTTAAGGCGATGGTGACTGTGTCAGTGGTGGCGTTGATAGCTGAGGTGAGGACGTGAATGACAAATCGTTAGAGCATGGTGGTGGTTGGCTTTGATGTTGGGGAGTCTGTGGTTAGGAAGATGCTGTTTTAACTGTAGACCAAAATGGCTCAGACTTTTCTAAGCAGGTTTGGGTGGTTCAAGGGTGGCGGGTTGGTGCAACACTTCACCATGCCTTTGGCTGTGCACAAGTAATTGGCTCAGCAGCAGATCCTGGGAACATTAAGACTAGCACTCAGACCATGTCATTCACTGAGACCTCTCCTGTACTCTTGTCTGGGGTGGGGAAAAATTACCTTTGGGTGCCCTGTTTAGAGGGTCTGAGTCTGGGTGGCCAACCTCCAGACTAAGATCTGGGGAGAGGAGTACCCCCCTCTACACTGCCCCTAGCTGCCAGCCTGCCCAGCGCAGGTCTTTTGCAAGGAAGCAAGTCATGGTCAGAATTCCTTCCGGCCCTGGGCCTTGGGTGTCAACTGCGGGTGAGGCTGAAGTGGCCTAGAGAGGGTTGAGACCATCACAAGCCAGATACCCCACTGGGGAAACTGTGGCCAGAGGCCACGTGCCCACTGCAACATCGCTCTCTGTGAACAGGAGCTAGGGTGCCCACTCGGCACTGGGGTTCAGTAGCTCCGCGGGATGCCTGGCGAACTCTGCCAACGTCCCGAACAGGTCCAGCCCGTGAGTCTCAGGGGCGCGCCGCGCTCCGCTGGCCTGGCTGTCGCCTAGGTGCCCTGGCGGCTGCTCGCCCCGCCCTGCCCACGCCTCTCCCGCCAGCGGCTGTCTGGCCTTGGCCGCGGGAGGGAGGAAGCGCTGTCCTCATTCCACCTCTGGCTGCCGCGGTGCCAAGTTGCCAGTGGTGGCGGCCGCGAGAGTTGGGGCGGAGGGCAGAGGCGCCCTCCCCAGAGCCCCCTCGAGCTCGCGTTACTCACGTAGAGTCCGGAGTGCTCGGCGCCGAAGAACGGGAAGGGCACCGAGAGGGGCTGCAGCCCTGAGCCGCCGTCGTCCTGCTTCGGGGTGACGGCGTCGCCGCGCTTCGAGCCGAACGGGTAGAAGTCGGCAAGGGCCACCGCAGCGCGCACCCCGCGTGCCCCGAGCTCCAGGGCAGCGGCCAGCAGCAGCGCCCAGGCGACTCCGCGGCGCATCGCCGGATCTGGGGCGGACCACCGGGCTCTGGCAGGTGGCTGTAGTCACTGCACGGCCGACTGGCCGCACCGTCCCTTCCCGCTAGTCCCTTCCCGCTAGTTCGAGTCGCACTCTTGGGCTCCAGCTCTGCTTGGGAAGGAGCGAGGCTGGATCGGGACCGCCGCACCGCCTCCGGCACCCGGGTTTAAATAGCCAGCTTGGGCGGCCACCCGAGAGAGGCGGGGAGAGGCGGGGTCATGCAAATAGTGGCATTTTTAACTTGCTGGTCCTCCGGGTGGGAGGTAGCCAGAGCGCATCTCCCAGTCCCCTCTGTCTCCAGGCGTTTAAAGCCGAACTGGTACTGTGTTGGCTTCTTCTCCAGCCCCAAGGCCCTATTATTGCCCTTACAGCTCCTTTGCATTCGTGAGGACTTGCATTCTCCAGTCACCGGTTTAGAAACTGCCCACAGGAGGCGCCTGGGCTAACCCAGCAGTTCCCAGGCTGACTTGTTGCCCTAAGGCCTGATTTTGGACAGGCTTCCTGTGTGTCTTCTGGGGGGTTCCTGTCAGGCCAGAGCATCTGGCTTTTTCTGATAGAATATCAGTCGAGGCCGCTTTGCCTGCAATGCTTAGATGAACCTCGTGTGGCCACATCCCAGCCCTAGCCTAGGGCACCAGTTTTCAGTGCCCCGCTGAAGCCTGTCCCAGGTCTGTTCCTTCTCTGGCTTCATTGAGGGTGACTCTTGGGCCTGGGAGACTTGAAGACTATACACAGATTTCTCTCCACGTAAGGAGCTTTTCTGAAAGGATCAGATACCCATCACAGCTGGATAATGTCAGGGAAACCTGTGGGGCAGGCTGGTCACCCAGACCCTGGGGCAAGTTGACAAATGCCGCTGGGCATGGCAGGAGGGGCCAAATCAGTTGCTGTGGTTCCCTAACCCTTCTTGCTGGGCCTGAGAATTGCTTTGTAAGTGGCTGTCCTGCCTTGGCAGTGCAATCTGCTCCATTTCTATGACCCCTGATTTACTACAGAGGTTGGACTCTTGGGACCTCAGTCCCCACCATCTTGCTTCCTCTCAGATCCTGCTGTTGGGTCACATGTGACCATAAGCCAAATCTGGGATCCCCAAAGACAAGATGATACCTTTCAATGAGAAGGGGGAAAAAGCTGCAGAAGTAACAGCAGCCACCACTGGCTCTGTGTTTTTCTATATCTCTTCAAATCTCTAACAAGTGCGTGCTTTGTTTCAGTTACAGGGAGGGACATTGCATGTTATTTTTAAGGTATAGTGGAGAGTTCTCTGTGGTCCAGTCACAGGTTCCTAGCTTACACAGATCTTGTTCTCAGCAGCCTTACCCCTGTGATGTTCCCAACCCTGTTGCCTCGGTGTCAGGGCCAGGTACAAGAATTAAGGAGATGACCCTGCCGGCCACCTGTGTTTGTACTAATCCTGAGAGTGACCACTTCCCTCCACTCTATGCCTGGTGCCTAGCTGGCCTTGTCCTGGCCCATCCATCTAGCTCTGTGCAGTGACGCTGCTTTGTAGAGGGGTAAACCAGCTGGAGATGTGAAAGGTTATGGTCCACAGTTAGATACAGAAGAGCAGCCCTTGGTGACGGGCATGGTGTTGAATGCCCTTAACCTGAGCACTCAAGAGGCAAAGGCAGGTAGACCTCTGAGTTTGGGGCCAGAGTGAGTTCCTATACAGCCAGGAAACAGATTACCCCTGTCTAGCAAAAAACAAAGACAAAACAAAACAAAACAGATCAGCCCTATAGCCAGGTTCCAGAATTTAAGAATGTTCCATAAGTTCTCCCCCCATTGACCAGACCAAGTCAGGGTCAGGACCGGGCCTCACAAGGCATCCTCCAGAGCCTTCAGCACAGAGCTGCCAGCAGGTTGGGGATCTAGGAGCTTCTAGCCTCCTTGTATTAGGCACAGGGCCTGCTAAGAAACTCTAATCTCCTCTCTCCTTGGCTTTCCCAGGTGGAAATGCAGGTGGCAGAAGCTTAGAGGGAATACAGATTCGCCTTTCTACCCACAGACACTGAGCAGAGCCCATTACTACCCAATCCTGTTGTCTCCAGGAACAATCCTTGCTCTGCCCGAAGCGCCTGGTCAGTTTCCACCTCATCACTACCACCCTTCTCCCAAGCACATGCCTTAGAGGGTCCTAGTAAAGGCATGTGCCTGGATTTGGGTTTATGTCTTCCTGGGGACTCCTGGGTTGCAGCAGGACTTGGCACACTGTCAGGCACACAGCAGTGATCAGTAGATTCATTGATTGAAGACTATCCCTCCAGGTAGGGTGAAGTAGTGAGTAAGACATGGGGTCTTGACTGCCTTCCACCAGAATCCCCTGATCAGCTGCGGGGTACCAGGACAGAGGCTCACCTCCGAACTGACCTTGTGTGCAGGTCCAGGTGCAGGCTAGATCTTCTGATTTCCATCAAGAGTAGTGGCGCTGACCTCTATCTCCAGCTGGGTGCCCTGTGCAGATTTTCAGTGAAGTCTGGGGACAGGATTGGAGGTGGGGTGGGGGTGGGGCTAACAAAATCATATTGTTGTTGCTGGGTATTGCATTCACATACACTCACACACACTCACACACACACAAAGACTCACAGGCAAAAAGAGAGGGAAAATAGCTTTTTTTTTCAGGTGCTAAAAATATTATCAGGAAATACTTTTCAGCAACGTGCTGTTTTAGGTTCCCCCTCTGGACTCAAGGGCGCCTTTGTCTCTACCACAGAAAATCCACATTTATCACAACCAAAATCGTTTTTTATCAAGCAGGCTCATATTCTGCAGCAGGAAACTTGAGCTCCCCAAGAGGCCTGTGACACTTTAATTTAGGGCCTGCCTATGTGTGCCTGTTTAGATGGGGGAACCCCAGAGAGCCACCCACCAGATGTTCAGGTCTTAGGGGTCCATGAAGGTCAAGATGTGGAACACTACCCTTGTTCTGCCTGGTAGGGGGGACTGGCCTAGTCAGCCTGCCCACACAGCAGGCCCGAGGCTGCAGCCCACCCCTGCCTTTTCCTCCTTCACGGTGGAGGTAGCTAGAGTAGCATGGGCTCTCCTCCAACTCTTTGCATCACGCAGAACAAACAGAAGCCCCCATGACCAGTGACCCTCTACTGTTCCAGGATGGGCTGGGAGAGGCCTGAGCGTCCTGGGCAGGTGGGGCCCAGCTCCTGAGGAGAAGCACATAGCCCACCTGTGGGTGAGACTGGACAGTCCACCTTGCCAGGGAGGAGAGGGATGCCATCCATACCTGCACAGCATCTGCACAGCATCTGCACATGAGGCAAGCTGACCTCAGCACCCATGACCTGACCTTTGCCACTAACCTTGGGGGTGACAATTAGCTCAGCATGTCCTCCCCAAATGCCTACCACTTGCTTTGTTTTGAACAAGAAAAGGCCAATGCAGGTTGGGGCTAAGACAGAACTTTCCCACCCACTTGAGTGGGTAGTGAGTGATGCAGAAGTTGTTCTATGGAAAACTCTGAGTCCACCTGAGGTGACTGGGAACACATGCATATGTGGACTAGGGTTTTGCCAGGTGCCTTGGGGGTCCTCTCCCACAGGGACCACTTTTTCCTGCCTCCGGAAGACTGAGGCCGCTGACATAGGATGGGCATGTAGATCTGAGTAACCACAGTCATACTTCTGGGATGTTTTAAAGGCATTGGGAAAACTCTGATGACATCATGCCAAATAAAACATTTGGGAAACAGTGTTTAGAGTGGCGTGCCCACTACACCCATCCTAAGTGTGTGTTCTAGAGAAAGGAACTGCTCAGGTTTCCCCTGTGTGGCAGTGGGGTTTGGATCACATGTGGTGGTGTGATCTTTACATGTCTCCTGTGAGGTTTTATTTTCTTGTATAACAATCTTTCGGTCAGGCATGGATCACATAAACCAGATGGTCTCCAAAGAGAGGATCGCCCAGGGGTACTGCAGCAATCTCAGTTTGAATAGCAAATTCTGTGGTGTTCTGTAGTGACAAAGTTGCCCGGTGATGTTCCTCAGATGTGTCTCCATTGTTAAGCGACACAGGATGTATTTTTTAAATGTTAATGTTTCAGACATCTCAGATAAGAAATGCACGTTGGATGTGTCCTGCTCCAGCAACAGTGAAGCCAGAGCCCTTGCCTCCTGCTCTGGCCAATCTCTAAATGTGACATCTGAATTCTTAGTCTGGACTTTTCTCTAAGCTCCCTCTGTGCCCAGGCCCTTCTATTCTATTTGTCTTCTTGCGACAGTGACCTGAAAGGCTGGCAAGGCTGGTGGCTGCAGACTGGGCACCCAAGGGTTCGGGCCAGAGCTCCCTTGGTCAGAGGGAGTAGGGATGATACTACCCTCAGTATGTCCCATAGCCCTCACTGGAAGTTGCACAATGGCATGTGTCTGTCAGATTTTGTTCTCTGTCTCTGAAAAGAACTTGGCCAATGTCTGATTCAGAGTCCTATGTGTGAATATGTGTGTGTCTGTCGCCTAGTGTATTGTGTTCTCCCCAACCTTAGGAGGGAATGGGCATGGAGAGGCTTCTTTGTGGAGCCAGCTGAGGGGCTCCACATGGGGTTCAGGGCGATCTAACAATGTATGTGCAGCTCCAGGCTCCAGGAGGAACTCTGGGACTCCTTCGTTGCAGGACTAGGCCTCAGGGCCACTTTCACATTCTCACAGGCATCCAGAGAGCCTGTTCAGATTGCCCAGCTAAGGAGCAGAGTGGAGACTCCCATCTGAGGCTACCATCTCCCCAACGGGTGTTGGGACCCGCTGGACTTTATACAGCCCAGGACCCAAATGTGGAGCAGTCCAAAAGAAGAAACTGCCTACCTTCCCCCTGGAAGTGGGACTGGGCTGTTCCATCAGGGAGAGCCTTCCCTCTCAAGCTCTGGGGAAGGTAAGAGACAGAAAGCCAGGTCCCCTACCACCTGCACGGACTGAACTGTTCATCCAGCTGCCTCCTCCCTTAGGCTTACCTCTGCTGTGGGATGCTCTTCTGCCCTCTTTACTTTGCATGCCTGTGCCCAAAGCTCCACTGGGCAGGTGGAATGGGGCGAGGCCAGCGTGGGGTGAGCTGCGGGGTCTCGGGTTTGGTTCACTGGCTGCCAATAGTTAGTTACCTATCTAATCTTGGCCCAGCTGTGAGGTTTCCTTACCCACAGACGTAGTCTCAGAGAACTGCTGGGACGGTCTTTCACAACCAGCACCACTCTGCCCAGGGCAGAAACCACCAGATAACACACACCAATGTACACACACCTTAGAAAATGTTTAGAGAAATACCATATATTCTTTAGAAAACATCCCTTTTCAACACAAATATATTCCTTTATGTTGATTAAGTAAAAACAATATCTCCTGCACTGATGTAAAAATACTCAAAGCATAGCAATCTCAGAAGCCCTCTCTACTCTGAATGCTCTCCTGAGCAGCCAGCGTAAAAGGCCCTGGGTCACTAGGGAGCACCTTGGTAAGATCACAGTCTTTCATTTTGATGCTGAGAAGTATCTGGACCTCTCCCCGCTAAAGTGTGTCCTCTGTGCTCTGTTTACGGGATATCGCCTCAGCTGGCAACTTCAATCCCCTTGATGTCCCCGGGACACCAGTGAGCCGTGAAACATCAGGAAGAGGAAGGCTCCTTGAATGAGCTGTGGAGGAACTCCCTGCCTCTGTGGAAAGCTCCAGTTTCTGTGTCATGCTCAGGTCCTTGAGGGGAAGTACACCACTACCACAGGGGAACTGCAGACCAGGGAAGGAGGAAGGTAAGGGTCAACTACAAAGTCCCAGTTTCCCAGTCCTCACTGGGGCAGGTCATTGCTCTCTTCCACGAGGCTCAGTGTTTGTGGGACCTGAACACTGTAGGTGGGCACATATCACAGTACCCATGCCACCACCAACTTATCCTTTGTCCAGAGAAGCTGTCGCCAATGGGTCTGTGTGCTCTTCCTTTCAGAGCCTGACTGTACTGTCTTAACACTGTCATCTTCAATCTAGCCTATCTGCCCACCTTGATTGTACAGGATCCGGTTACCAAGTTCAAGCAAAGGTCTGCCGGGATGGCTGATTTTAAGACCCTGGTGATCTTGAAGTAAACTGACAGGCTGTCACATATCTTGGCCATAGCCACATGACTGCAATTGGAGGAGCTCCAGCCGCTTCTGGCTGTTCCTGCCCCATGCCAGAGTCCTTGAAGATGCTTCACGAGGTCCTGGCAGAAGCACAAACCACGGGGAAATGTGCACCTAGTGGTGCAGACAATAATTTACCAGGCTGGCTGGCAGCCAAAGAGGCACTGGGAAGTGCCGTTTCCAGTGCCAAAGAGACTAGGTGGAGAAGAAACACAAGTCACTTTGACCAGCACTAAATAGGAGAAGGGTGCATAGATGCCAACAGGTGAGGCAGGAGCAGGGCTCCGGTAAGATGACGGCCTTGGTCTCTATAGCAACCAGAGCAGGATCCCCCCTGGCATTTTTCAGCATTTTTTGGTATGGAAATGTGAGATTCTGGAACAGCTTCAGATCCATAACACCCCTGTGGCCAGCGAGTCACGGGACTCGCCTCTGAGTCATTTCCAGCCCCCTGCCACCATGCTGGGACTGCAGTTCCTGGATGCGGAAGATTCTGTGGCCTCTGGATGTGGGGTGTGGTGGTTGGCCTTGCAGGACATTGTGTTTTTGGCGCTCGCTGGTGGAAATGTTTTCCATGTGTTTCCCTGTGTTTACAGAGCAGAGGGCACGGAATGCAGCCTGTGGCAAGGGAGCTGGTCTGACAGGACCCGGCCACCAGCCTGACCCAATGGCAGGTCCAATCTGGAAATGGAGCCCCAGGCCCAGTTCGGGCTGAGGGATGGTCAACATCCGAGCTCCCTGCAGCAGGAAGGAGGCGTAAAGAGCGATGTGGTCCAGCCTAGCTGGAGGTTGATGTCCCCAGAGTCGGGACTTGTGCAGTCTGGGGAAGAGTTGTGGAGGGAATAGTGTGCTTTGGTTGGTGGCTGCCTGTTGTACACCTTCTCACTACACACTGATGTTTGTTGAACTTGGCCCCTCCAGTGTGCACAGCACCAGTTTCTCCGGTAGCATAGGGTCCTAACGTCTCCCCCAGAGCCTGCTGTCCTGGATGGTCAGTGCAGGTCACTCAGCACAGGGGCGTAGTGAGGGAATTGCAGTGATGGTCATTGCTTGGCTCAAAAGGTCTAGTCACTGTGGGCCTGTTGCTGCTGTTGACACACTTCCTGATCCAGCTGCTTCTTCGGGCTAGCCACCTGGAGACAGAGCAGGGATTCAGACAGGTGGGGAGGGACTCCCAAGAACAGAGTCGTGGAGAGTTGTATCAGGAGGGGCTTGGGAAGGCTGCAATTTATGGCTCCCAAGGGAGTGTGCATGAGATAGAAACAGCAGGTAGATAGAGGGGTTAACAGCTTAAGCCTGCTATTTTGAACATCTGTGTACATCCTACAAATAGAGAACGGATCCTTTTCTGGTGAGGGCAAAAATGTACTTCGAGTGACTGGGTTAAAAAATAAGCATTGCTAGTGGATTAGGGAAGGTAAATTAAGGGTAACAGTGGGGAGTCCCCTTACCTGCCTCTGTGTCTCCTTCCCATAAAGTAAGGATCTTGAGCACCAACGTTTGTTTGTTTGTTTGTTTGTTTGTTGAGACAGGGTTTCTCTGTGTATCCCTGACTGTTCTGGAACTCTCTCCCTCTTTATACCAGGCTGGCCTCAAAGTCAAAGATCTACCTCCCTCTCCTCCCCAATTAAAGGCATGCACCATCACCCCGACGTGACTCTAAGCTCTCAGGTTCTTATGACTCAGCAGTTGAGCTGTGGCAGGCTCAGCTCATGAGCAAGTACTTTCTTGAGGCTCTGGGTTCAGATGCACCTCTTAACCCCCTGAGCTGCTCATGAGCTGATGTTCTCCCTGTAACCCCAAAGGATAAGCATGGGACCACCACTGTTAACTGTACATGACAGGCAGACTCTGCATGTCACCCTGTGACCAGCCAGGCTACCTCTGACAGGAACTATCCTAACCATCCTCTTGGGACAGGGCAGTGGACGTCCAGAACCCATGTTCTACTACTCACTGAGCTGTAGATGAGCCAAGAAGCCACTCCCACAAAAAAGCAGACATATAGAGCATGCTAAAAGCCAAGACCCCAATAAAGTTCATGTGGTTGCCTCTGCATGGGTGCTATGGCAACAGAGGCCCTTCCTTTCCCCTCACACAGCTCTGCTCAGAGTGCCTAGGCTCCTGGGCCTACCTGCCTTTCCAGGACCTTCACCCTCTGCTGTTGAATATGCTCACAGGACTCCAGAGCTTGTGTGGCCTGCAGCTGGGACTCTTGGAGCCCATCAGCCTCGGCTGCCAGGTCCCGCTGGTGCTGGGTAGCCAGCTCTTGGAGTTTCTGGGTGTGGGCCTGTTCCAGTTCCGCCATCTGGGCCTGGAATGAGAACACAGGCATGAGGGCTGCTGGGATCCTGGGGTCAGGTCCAGTGGGATGCCCCACCCTATCTTTGGGGCTGTACTTCCTGTCTTGGCCCCACTGCTTTCTGTTGGGGTGCTGGCTCTGACCCAGAACCAGCAGTGGACCTGGACCTGGCATACATGTTCAGCCTACAGGTTTTGAGTCCAGGCCACCTGCTAAGGGTTTTGCTGGGCTGGAGCCCAAGCCACAGGCCCCTGGAGTGGGCCTTAAATCTGTGTGAACAGAATCACAGGTTCCCTTTGAGGTCACTGAATATTGATGATTATCCATCTTCCCTAAAGGCAGTCAGCTGGAATGGGGGGTTGTCCCATGGTGGAAGGGGAGACTGAAGCCTCAAAGGAGCACAGTTGCTTTCAAGGCCTGGGCCTAGGAGACACGCATGGCCTGCTCCTGCCAGCCCCTCTGTCCTGTTTCCTGCCATTTTGCTGAGCCAGGCCTGGCTCAGCAGCCCCACCACTCCTAAAAGACTGCTCTCAGTCCTGACTCCACATCGCTCTGGAACTCTGAGCGGACTCTCCGGTGGACTGCGCTGTTGCCTCCATCTCAGCTTGGCACCCCTCATGGACAGTGACCTGTCCAGCTGCCCTTTCAGTCCACAGCATGAGCCTGCATTGGCTCAGCTCACCTGCAGCTGCTGTCTCTGCCGCAGGGCCCCATCTACTTCCCGGTGCAGGCTGCTCAGAACCTGGAGCAGCCGCTCCTTCTTGGCCCCCAGCATTGCTGTGTCCTCCTCCTTCCTCAGAGTTTCCTGCTCTGTCTGCGGGGGGAGGGGAAAGCAGAACTTCGGTGGGATTTAGGGTCTTTCTGGCAGAGGTGCAATCTCAGGCCAGACTTCCCTCCGGAAAATAAAGGGCACTTCTGCCCTGGACGCCAAGGCTCCTGAGAGCTAGTGGGGCTGTGAGGGGCACTGTCCCCTGTCCAGGTCTATTGGCATCTGCAGCCACAGTAGGGTTGAGGGAGGCATGTGTCCTTTGTACCAGCAGAAGTCCCTGTAGTGACCCTTGGGAAGAGAGGTGGCATTTGAAGACCAATATCCCTGCCCCTTGCGAGTGCTCCTCAGCCTCTTGAGCCCTGAATGCTCCCATGGCCTTTTGCAATGCACAGGGTCTTCCCCCTCTGCACACCCGAAGCCATGGATCTGGCTGTAGCCATTGTCACAGTGCCAACAAGCTTGTGTCAAAGTGGCATAGCTGTCTTTGCCGTCCATCCTGAAACAGAGCCCTCTTTGTCACTCACCCCCACCATTGCCCTGTAAGTTGGATATGAGACATAACCATTTTCCATGAGAAGGTCAGGGGTCCTTATACCCTGTATTTGGAACCTCTGGAAAGACACAACTGATGAGGAATCCTCTCCTCTGGAGAACAGCAGAAGCCTGCCTATTCATACAGATGCTCTTGGAAACTTATGGGATGCTGGCTTCACAGCCTCATCAGGCTGGCCATCACTAAGGCAGGTCTAGAGCCAGGCCTTGCTCTTAAGCCAGACTGCCTCTCTGCTCAGTACTGTGCCTGCCTGCCTGCTGGCCTGTTGGGTCATGTCCAATGCTGTGTGGTTCCCCTCTCAGTACTGGGCAGACCGGCCTCTGCTACTGGGGTTTGGAGCCCACAGAGGACTCCCGGGGACCTTGGGATATAGTGAGTTGTTTGCATGGGCAAAGTTATAGGATCAGGATCTGAGTCTTAAAAAAAATAAATTGTAAAGCCTTCTTCCATACGACTGAGAAAATAAGAGTCCTCTCCACTGGAAAGGGAACCCTGTTTCTTTAAAAATTTAGTTACGCTGCTAGAAATGCATGTTATAAGGAGAAAAGTGAAATCCAAAATAAATAAATGTCCACATCCGGGTTTCCCCTCCTGAGACACTAATAAAGGGTTTATGGGTTTGTGGGCCCCTCACAGCTGACCTCCTGGAACTAATTAGCTGTTGCTGCCCTCCCCCTCTTGGGCCCTAAGGATCCAAGGCTGGCATTGGGCCCACAGCTTGCTCTGTTGCCCCCAGGCAGTGCCACCTCCCTTGCCGAAGCAACATCCAGGAAGGCACGATCCTACTCCCACCCCTGCTCAGGCTGGGGACAGCTCATCTCTCTTCCAGCAACTGCAGCAAGATTCTGGTGACTGTACCTTGCTTATTCCACTTTCCCTTGGTGGGAGGGCAGGTAGCCTTTTACAGACAAGTTGCTTGGTGGCTTTGTAACTGCCCTGACCTGCTGGGTCCTGTGCCCTGGGCAGGCTTGGGGTAGGGGGGTGAGTGTAGAGGCCTTGAGAGGGACAGCCTGTCTTGGATCTCATGCCTGATGCTCCCAATATCTCAATACAAACGTTCCTGTTTCCTTGCTTTGCAAATAGGGAGACCAAATCCCAAGGGATCAGGTTGCTGCTATCAGTCGGCCAGCCTGGCAGGTTCTATCCTCCCCTCCTCTCTCCCACATACCATCTCCCTCCTGACTGCTTTTCTGGACTCACTGCTCTGGCATCTTCTATCTTGGAGAGGGCAGTTGGGTATCAGAGCTCTGTGGTCACAGCCCAGTGCTCTGCTAAGTTAGCTTAGATGGGCTGTGTCCTGCTCTTTCCTGTTTCTTTGTAGCATACCAGACACCAGGCTATATGGATTCTGTCTTGTACCCTGACCTGTGCTGAGCAGTGACCCTCCATAGCAGCAGCAACACTGCCTGGTCTCATTGTATGGCCTGTCTGCTCTGTTCTACATGAGCTCAGTGGGTACTCTGCCATGAGAAAAGATGGGGGGAGGGGAAGGCTATGAACACGGAGAGTGGCTTTTAGAACACCATACTGGCCACCTCACCTGCTGCCCCTGATGTAGCCCTTTACATCCTCAAGGTCGGGTGCTGTTTCCACTGTGAACAGGTCCAGGGGCTCAGGTGATAGCTCATGTTTGGGAAGAGCTGGCCACAAAGCCAGGGATGGTGCAACTGATCCACGGTGCTTCACCTCCCTCAGAGACAGTCAAGGTAGGGTGCCTTGTCAAGTCTCTACAAGGTGCTTGGAAGCTACGGGGCTGGCTCTGAACTTGACACCATTGCCAGGCCAAGTGTAGACACTGAAGCCGGCTGGACCACTTCTTTTCCCAGCATCTGCTCTCTAGCCACCAATGGGACTTCCCCACTTCTTGCAGCCCTCCTGTACACCTCCAGGAATCTTTTCTGCCTCAAAACAAATACCTGTACAAGGCGTGTGCGCAGTGCTGCCAGCTCCCCCTGTAGGCGGGTCCTCTCGGTGCGCAGTGAAGTTGTTTGCTCCCTTAAGGCGTGCCTCTCTGCCTGCAGTATTGCTGCAGCTTCCTGCTCTCCGCAACTCTGCAGAAGAACCTGGTTAGGGGAGAAGCTACATGGGCATGGGCCAGGGGTAGGGGCTCCTTGGCTTCTCAGAGCAGGGAGTCTGCTGGGGACGGTCTTGGGCTCAGCTTATTTCCTCCCCAAACTATGAACCTGCTAATGACACCTCCTTCTGGAGATGCCCACTGTGCAGCAAGAAAGTCAACCCTCTGACTCCCTGTGGTGTCTCTCCAACCCCAATTTTCCTGCCTGTCACCTAGGAATTGGATACAGTCTGGGTCACTGCATGACTTTACACTTGCCTCTGGCAGCTACCTAGGCCTCCTTTTCATGCTTAAGAACTTATTAGGTATTTAGATGCACTGCCTCCTGGTGTCAGGTATACACTGTCTTCCTGGGGAGCCTCTCCTGCTGCAGGGGTTCCAGCAACCTCCCCTTCTCTGCAGGGCTCTGTCTGTGCCTGTTGCTCTCATCCAGGGCCTGACTTAGGGTCCTGGGGATGGAGGAAGGAGGAATGGGAAGGGGGAGAGAGAACCTGGAAGCATGGAAGTCAGGTCATCTCCAGGAAAGCCTGCATGTCTGCGTGGATGTAATAGGCAAGAACATGTTCAAGGATAATGTACTGTGTTTTGGGTAGTGGCTGATGCAACAGCAGAGGGATGGAAGGCTCTTTGAATGTTCTTTGGCTTCATTAAGAAGGGCAGAACAAGCTACCAGCACCCTAAACCTACCCCTAGGGCCCTAATTGATGACTTGGGGGGGTTGAGGGGAGTGTATGTATATGTTCACATGGGCTTGCACACATATGTGTGCAGGGGCATGTGTCTATACTTGTGGAGCCTAGAGGTTGATGTTGGATGTTGTCCATGATCATTCTCCCCCTTGGTTTTTTTAAACTTACTTTTATTTTATTTTATGTGTAAGATTGTTTGCCTGCATGTATATGTGTGTACCACATGCATGCCTGGTGCCTGGGGAGGCTAGAAAGGCATTGATTGATCCCTAGAATTGGAGTCACGGAGTGTTGTGAGCCATCATGTGGGTACTGTGGGTATGTTGTATATACCTGGGTTCTCTGAAGAAAAAAAAAGCAAGTGCTTTTAATGCCTGGGCCATCTTTCCAAATCCTCTACATATTCTGGGACATGGTTACCTTCCTGAACCTAGAGCTCATTCATCCCACTAAGCTGGTCAGTCAGTGAGCCCCAGGGTCCACTGGATCCTACTTAATGCCAAGTTTGCAGACACTGCTGTCCACTTTGTGCTAGCCTTCCTATCTGATCACACCAACCACCTTGGTTTCAATATTCTCCTTCAAAATGTTGTCAGCCTATCTCAAACATTATCTACAGAAAAAATCAAACCAAAATCACCCAGCCAATAAGCAACTGGCAAGCTCACACGGAAATAAAGGCCCATGTCCAACTGATGTAGACATGGAAATAAAGCTGTCCTCTGTGCCAGAGCCCAACCTCTCCAGAAAGCATGTGCACAAGGGACACAAAGCAACAAAAAGTGACAAAAGAAGTCCAGGGAAACGGAAGAGAGGGTGAGAACTTATACTCAAAACTTCAGGAGGTCTGGGTTGTAGCTCAGTTGGTAGAATGTATGCCTAGAATGCATGAAGTCCTGGGTTTGAGCCCTAGCACTGCATAAACTAGGCATGATGGTGTCTTCCTGTAAATGACATACTTAGAAGGTACAGGCAGGAAAATTAGAAGTTCAAAGTTGCCTTTAGTTATATACTGAGTTCGAGGCTAGCCTGGGCTACATAATTCTGAAAAAACAAAACAAAACAAAAAACCCCAAAACAAACCAACCAACCATCCAAACAAACAAAAACTACTGCAAGGGTGCATACCAAATCACAGCTGGGGAAAACTGAAAAGGAAAGTCCAAACACCAATGGTTCAGTTTTCCACTTTAAAACAATTAGAAAACGACAACAAAAAGACAACACGAAGAAGCTATTCTTAAAGACCAAGAGCCGAAATGAGTAAATGAGATGAAAGTCGAGAAGAGTAAAAGCTGATTATTTGAGAAGACAGACATCAAGTACCACACGAACAGTAACAACAATGAAACCCACAGTGGTTCAAGGACAGGGGGCTGTATGACTCCAGACCCCCCAAAAACCACTGTGTGTATGACTCCAGACCCCCTGAAAACCACTGTGCACACGCACTCATGTAACACATTTGCATACATGTGTAAGCCAACTGAGGCTCAGGGTGTTGAGTAGACATATATACACACAGGGTCTTGGCATTCCTAACTCCCAAAATAAACACTGACCTGAGAAATGGACAAAGACAAAGACCAGCCAGGAGGGGAGGATTTGGTGGGCATGATAGGAGTACTAGAGTGGAGTAGATAACCTTCTCAGAGAGGTTGATTCCTGGGCAGTTTCTATCATTTCAGTGATAGACAAGCACAGGAAGCTCAACAATTCTTTTTATAGCATGGAATATCCTTAGCGCAAATAAATCCAAACAAATATGACATTGTTAAGGAATTACAGCTGCAACTGTGGCCTCATCCACGATGTGAGGCCCTGCAAATGTGTGCATCCAAGGCAGGCCAGGTGCGCCCAGACTTTGATCCTAGAGATTGGTCCTGAGGCTTCCTTATGCCAGCAGGAGAGACAGCAGTGGCGATGTAAAGCCAGCGGAGCAGTTCAGGGCATGCTCGCCCCAGGGCAGGGCTGGGCAGGAGTCCAGGGATTCCTCAAGTGCTGCTGGGACTCTGCAGCTAGGACTTGGTGCCAGTCCACAGGGACCATGAGTAACCCTCCGCTGGGGTGTGAGTATTACGTGGGGACAGCTCTTGGTTCCTCTGCTTGGAAGCCTATCTAGATGCCTGTGCACTGGTGATGGGTGGGTGGCATGTCCTCATGCTATGGGTATGGCTGTATATACAGCTGGGTCCCTGGGATAGTCCTGCATGTCCTGTCATTCTGCTGGGCCCCCAGGATAGTCCACCATTCTGCCTGGGTCCTGTTTTCCTGTTGGGTCCCAGGATAGCCCTGTGTGCCTTGTTGTTCTAGATTCTCAGGGCAGTCGTGTGTGCCCCATTGTTCTGCTGGGTCCTGGGGTAGCCCTGGCAACAGGATGGAGTTGCTCTCAAACAAGAGTTGTACTGTTTGCATAGCACAGCCTACCATTTAATTAGAAAAATATGTTTTTAATTAACTTTTTTCTTGACAAACACATTGGCTTATGTGAACCAAAAGGGGTAGGGGCAGGTTGGCCCCTGAAAGTGAAAGAAGTTGTATAAAATGCAAGGCTTGCTTTGGAATATGCCCTGGGTTTGGCAGAACCAGGAGGGGCGCCAAGCCAGCCCTGTGGGGGCTGGCAACTACCCAGCTGTAGCAAGGGGGCACTGGGAAGTCAATAAGAGTAGCCATGTCCTCAGGCCTCTGTTGGCCAGGAACACATGGCATTTTGCTAGGATTATGAGGTAAAGATGGCATAATATTGGTAGGTTTTAGGAGACTTCTGTAAAAACAAAGTGAGCTGAGAAAATCACTCAAAAATCACTTCTTTGAGCTGAGAAGTAATTATGGATGGAAGAGAGCAGAGAGACTGAAGAGACATCTTTTGCATGGGGGAGGGAAACCAAAGGAGAAATCATCAAAGCCCAGTAATCCTGGCTCAGACAGATGAGGTAGCCCACTGTGCCCCTCTGGACTACCCCCCTGGCAAGCTCAGAGAAGAGGGCACCCCTACAGCAGTGTCATTAGGAAACCAGGCCTTTGTCTCTTTGTCCCCAGGACAGAGGGTCTTTGGAAGGGGGAGATATTTCCCTGATGCTGAGCCTCATAGCTCCCCATATTATGGGGACACTGGAACCACTTTCTGCCTTTCCCCTGGGCCTAAGAGGTCAGCATAGGTTTCATAAAGTTTTTACAGGCTCTTCCCTGACTCTAACTTCCAGCAATACCACAGTTCCCCTCTTCAAAGATATGCAAAGTAAGGAAAAAAATAATGAAAGAGTGGCATTCAGAGGGGTCAAGTTTGAGGCCCTCTAATTAAAAAGAGTTTTGTTTTTAAGGTGAGATGGGGCAGGGACCAGAGTTCCCATGATCACAGCTCAGGATGCAGGGGAGACTCAGGTCTTGATTTTGGGGAACAAATTGACACAGGTGCTTAGGACCCAGGATCACGAGACTTGAGTTTAGGACAAAGCACTAAGACAAGAATGGTGAAGAAAGAGTTTGTTGTTGTTTATATTTGTACTGGATGTTGAGTCTAGGCCATTGTATATGCTAGGCAAAAGCTCTACTACTGAGCCACATTTTCAGCCATTTTTATTTTCTTCCTTTTTTTTTTGGTTAGGGTTTTGTTGTGTCGCCCAGTGTCTTAGGCAGCCCTTGACCTTTCAGTCTCCCTGCATCAGCCTCTGGAGTAGCTGGGATTCCAGCTCTGGCTGAGATGTTTCTAAAGTGGGAAGAGCCATGGTCAGCAGGCGGGTGGGCTCACAGGGACAGGTGAGAGTCATAAGAGGAGCTGTGGCAAGGTAGCATTTTGGTAACTGGCATAGCCCTGGCTGGCCTAGAGCTCTCTTGTTATCTGAAACAGGCTAGCTTTGGACTTGTGGTAATTCTCCTGCCTCTACCTTTTGAATGCTGGGCTCACCACCACACTCAGACTTAGCAAGAGTTTTGAATTTTAAAGACAAGTAAGCCTTCCGGCATCCACCTTGGAGAGAGCCCTAGGAAAAGCCACAGGCCGGTCACATCTGCACAGTGCATCTGAGACAGGCAACAGGAAGCCTGACGTCTAAAAGCAGGTCCCTTTCAGGGGAAGAGGGCCACATGGTGTCTTCCTCACCAGTGCTATGAAGTCATCTGGAATGCCACCATACTGTTAGGTTTTGAGGGGCCCTTGCATCACCCTGCTGTGCTAAGACCATGTGACGTCACAGCAAGGCACGATATAGGGAATGTGAAGGCTACAAATCTGTCACTGGGTTAGCCATATGGGAAGCTTGCTGTGCAGTCCCATCTAGTCACACAAGAGCTTTGAACTGGGATCAGAAGAGGAGCAGGAGCTGTACCGGGTTGTCTACCGTACTGTCCTGTGGGTCAGCCCAAGAGAGCCCATGGTTGGGATCCTGAGCCCTAGAAGCTACGAGTTACTTGGCCCAGGGCCAGAACCTCAGTCTTAGAATGACGAGGAGCTGAACTCTGAAAACCCTTAGCAACCCTGGAGGGCCTTCTACAGGGTGTTTTGTGGGATACTGCCGGCACTCCCTGGGAGAGGCCCTCTGTACCAGTGCTGCCTCTGAGAATGGCCTTTCAGCACAGGAGAGGGAGTTTAGATCATCAGCTCACGGTCCTGGGAAGCTATTGGCCAAGTGCAGGCTCTGGTGGGTGGAGGGTAGAGAGCCCAGGTCTGCAGGAGGGATGCATATGGAAGTTCAGGGCACAAGCGGGGGTGGCCTCCCTGAGACCAACCTAAAGGAGACTCAGGAACAGACATATCCTCCGTACAAAGACACAAGCACGAGTGTTGAGGAAGGAGAGAAGCAAAGATCCCCGGGACCTGGACAGTAGACCTAGCCCAGCAGTGGGAGGACCCTCGAGATCACCCTCAATATGAAACACCTGAGAACTGCGGCCTGAAGGAAGAAGGGAAAACAAAGAACGAACTGTCTTCTCGTGGACAAGAAAGCATGAATTCAAGGAAGCGCAGAGACACAGCATGGATGCAGTCTGAGAAGAAACCATACCTCATCACCATGACACATATCCATGGGGAAAACACCCTGAAAAGGCAAAGATGGATAGAAACCAAAGCTAGGGGGCTGAACCAACTGGAAATGAACATAAGGGTCAAGAATGCAGAAGCTCAGCTGGGTAAATGAGGTGCAGTGGGGGCCACTGCCAGCCTTGGGTCTGGTAGGGTCGAGGACAAAGCATTTAGCTGGAACCAAGGCATACTTCTCCAGTGCATACTGATGTGAGAACACAACATTAGAAGGAGTATGCCATTGAACCTGTGCTGAAGATCCATAGAAACAGGTGATAGTGACAAAACGAGGGGCTGGAAAGATGGCTCAGAAGTTAAGAGGTCTTGGGTTCAACTCCCAGTAACTACACAGAGGCACACAACTGTCTATAACTGTATGGGATCTGATTTCGCTTCTGGTGTATAGATATACATTCAGATAAAACACTCATGTACATGAAAGAAAGAAAGAAAGAAAGAAAGAGAGAGAGAGAGAGAGAGAGAGAGAGAGAGAGAGAGAGAGAGAGAGAGAGAGAGAGAAAGACAAAAAGAGTCACAGTAGGAGAAGTCAACAACTCCTGGCCGGTGAAGTTCAGGAACGACATCACATTGATGGTGTATCAATCATATCTTTGTAAAGGTTTAGAAAGTCCACCTCTAATGAATGACCCAAAAGTGATAAGCTGTTTTTAGCTGTGCTTGGCTTGTTCACAGAAAGCATATGCTAATGAACATACATGTAAAATACAACTGATCTAGGCCAACAAGATACCCCTGACTTCTCAGATCCCTTACCTCCCCAGTACATCACCAATCCTGTCACTGTCCATCAAAGCTACCTGAGTCCTTCCGCACACCCCACAGCAGCTGTGCCCACAGGGGTCTGACTGAAGATCTTTTCTTCTCACAGACCTCCTAGGAAGGTGGGGAAGCTGCTTCTGGAGGCAGTATAGCCTCTGTCTTCTACCTTCCATTCCCCACAGGAGGCACCTGCCCATATGACTGCTGTGTACAGAAGGCCTCTGTGGGTGGCTAGCCTCCTCTCATGATCCAGCATGCAGAGAGAGAGAGGGAGAGAGAGAGAGAGAGAGAGAGAGAGAGAGAGAGAGAGAGAGAGAGAGAGATCCTGGGTGGGGTTGGTGACCAATTTGACTTGGTATTTGCCTCTTCAGTTGAAGCTGTGGTACCCAGGATGCAGCTTCCTCCTTGGAGGACACTACCCACCACACCATTCCCCACCCCCCCATGGTTGCTAACCTTATCCTTCCAGTATAGGCACAAGAGAGCCTGTTTTCCTGATGTTTAGGGGAGGACTTCCAGCTGGGCATGCTCTTCCCTGCACATCTGGGTCTGCCTGGACCATTTGGGAAGGCCTCAGCTGTCCACTGGAGTCCTGCCCTTGCCGAAGGGAAACTCGGCACTCCCTGCATTACTTCACCTGTGGCCTGTGGTAGAGTTCCTTACTGAGAAGGCCGAGGGAGGCCAGCCCCAGGTCCTGTCCTACAGCCTGGCTGCACCCTCTCTAGGGCTTCTAGGCCCCATGTCCTCACCTAAAATTGAATCTCCAGCAGCTATTCACAATACCCAACATAGGAACATACACTTGGGTCCCACACAAACCCTCTCCTGTCTGAGTGATGCAGAATGAAAAACTGGCCAGAAGCAACAGCAAAGTGCCTTGTGAGGATCTTAGAGCTAGGCATGGCCTTTCTGTGCCTGCTGGTGGGGTCTCAAATGGATGGGTGGACCTAGAGGACTAGAATCCAGCCCTATATTTGCCCCTTGCCAGCTCTCAGTTCCACCAATCTGTAAAATAAGGTCGAGGACCACCTCAAAGATAGCCCTGCTGGGGATGGGCCCAAGCTCCAGGTTCTGATGACGATCTAGTTTGTCTGTAGTGACCTTCCCGGAGTCCTACCTGCAGCCTCCGTCTCTCCTGGCCTGCAGCTCGTGTGCTTGCCAGGTGCTCTGCCTCCAGCTGCTGGAGTGCCTCCTTCTGCAGGAACCGAGCTGCCTGGGCACTGTGCATTGCACTCTCTGCCCTGCGCTGGCCTGCAGGGCAAGCAGTGTTGCTTGAGGCTCCCAAGCTTGGCAGATCTATGGGGTAACTGTTGCTTAGCAACTGTCCCTTCCCAGTTCACAGGCTGCAAGTAGACTCAGTGAGCAGAGACCAGCGTCAGCTGTGTACAGGAATGGGAGAGGCTCCCCATCTCAGTAGAAGGGGGGCAGTGGTGCTGGGGTTGACCTAGGTCACTGCTTCCTGCATCTGCCCTGTTTCCTCTGCCACCAACTTTCCCTTCTTCTTTTCTAGACTCTGCTCCCCTCCCCACCGCACTATCTTTTTGTGGGTAGGTGGGGGGAGTAAGTTTAAAATACTGGGGAAGAACCAAGCAAAGGGCCTCTCTGAGGAGGAGCCAAGGGGGGTCATGTTCCTTTCTGGAAGGGAGGGTGCCCAGTAGAGGGCACAGCTGCAGCTGGCCTGAGGTGGAACTGCAAGAAATGGGGATGGCCAGGTTCAGCAGGCCCCAGAGGTCTCTGGAGTCCACCCCTCTAACGGGAAGACAATACTCAGAAAGGTGGCACCAAGCCATCCTGGAGAGTGGGCACAGCCGCAGGCCAACCCCAGAGCCCTCCCAAGGTCATACACTAAGAATGGGCAGGGAAGGGATGTGGGAGGGCTCCCTCATAGGAAGGTTCACCTTCCTCTGCCTCTGCTATGTCCTTCCGTAGTTGCACTATGAGGCTCTGGAGGCGGACGCGCTCACTCTCTGCCTCGCTCAGCTGGCTGCTCAAACTGTCCACCTGGATGCGAGAGTTGTCCTAGGCAGAAAGAATGAACTCAGCAGGGTGGTCTGGCAGACAAGAGGGAGGGGTCAAGACATTCACTGGTGAGCTGGGAGGCCAGGCAGGCAGCCCCTGCTCTAGCCCATAGCACATGGGGCAGGATAGCGAGATGAGATGGGCCATAAGCTACAGGGAAGGCCAGCTATAGTGGGTGGCTGAGCTTACATACTAGCTTGGGAGGGCAGGCTTGAGAAAGGGCAGGGTTCGAAGAACCTAGATTTGGGGCATGGGTGTAGAGTAGGGAGCATCCAGGGGTGTCATAGGAGGCTGGAGCACTAGGCTAAGGATTAGAACTGAGAAACCCGCCCCCAGGTCTAGCACTGGGGGAAGAGGGAGCTCAAAGAGGAGAGGTGGACGACCCCTGTGGACTCTGATTATCTGCTTGTTCCAAGCCCACCTGTTACCCAGGGCGTCATAAGGGGACAGCCAATGTGTCCCTGGTGGAGTCCTGGGACCAGGGGCTTCGGTGAGTAGCCATAGGGGAGAGTGTCCCCATGTGAGAGACTGTGGGGGGCTCTCAGCTGTCCTGGCCAGGTGTCTACTGCAGTGTCCTCAGACTCTGGATTGCTCAGCAGGGCGAGCTCCAGGCCATTTGCTGCCTACTCTGAAGGACAGGGTGGCCCTGCACCATGCTAGGCAATTGGGTTTGAGAGGTGGTGGCACTCCTGGTGTTTATCACCACAGGGCATTCTGAAAACTGACCACAAAGTGCTTTCAGACAGGTGAATGGCAGTGGAGTGAGTGACGAAGTCTCTCCCTGCCAACCAGAGTCCCTGGGGGTATGTGCCCATGTGAGTATGGAAGACCTTAGTCCCGTCTTACCCTCTCCTGCTGGGCTTCCTGAAGCTTTTGCACCAAGTCCCTCAGGGCATCCCTTACAGAGGCCACATCTATGATCGCTGAGTCAGGGTCTCCTGGTACAGGCGAGGGCCATCGGGTTGGAGAGTAGGATCTAGTAGGCGAACTGGCCCTTTGCCATCCAGGGCAAGTCTGGGGGCTGCCTGCAGGAGGGGAGAGCTGAGGGAACATGGGTAGGGACAGACACGTAGCTTCTCTTTCTGCGGCTCCTGCCAGAGGAGCTGGGAGCAAGGCTATATTGAGCACAGACTCCTATGATGTTAGGACTGGTCCAGCCTCCTTATTATGTGGGCTGTGAGGCCTAGGGAGAGGTGGGGGTACTCAGGTTGGGGACAGAAGAGAGCGGAAAACACTGACCTGTCGTGGGAGAGTGGGGCCGCTCAGGAGAGGCCACATGCCAGAGCCCCAGACTGCTGCGGAGCATGGAGCACAGCCGGCCCAGCTGCGCCTTTGCATCGTGCCTAGCGCCCTCAGCCTGGCCCAGCTCCTGCTCCAGGGTGTGGACTCGGCTACACGCACTGTCCAGGCTGGTCTGAAGGCTGTCAGTCCGGCTGCTGGCCTGTTGTAACTTCCTGGTGATTCTGCACAGCTCTGCCCGCAGGGTCTGCTCAGCCCTCTGACTCTCGCAGAGAGGCCCCTCCAGCTGCTTTGCGCGTGCCTCCCCTGCTGCCTCTGCTTCGGCCAACTTATGCTGCAGCTCTACAACCTGGAGGAAGGGTGTTGGGGCTCCAGTGTAGGTTGCTGACATCTAGGCTGGCTGACCAAAAGTACAGCCAGGCCACTGGGGAAAACCCTGTTCAGGATATCCTTTGAACACTCTTGGGATCATCCCAAGATAGGTTATAGCTGGAAGGGACCCTAGATCTGCCTCCTAGTGTGTTTAGGAGGTTTGCATACCTAAGTCAGGAGGGGACTGCCTCTCAGCATGTTGGCATAGCCTTCAACAGCAGCAGAGAGCTCTGAGGGCATCTGCAAAGTCTCAGCTTGTTAGGGCCACAAACTGGCTACCCTCTCCTGCTAGGGACCACCTCAGCCACTCCTCGTCATCTGCTGCTGCAGAGCCTACTCATGAGCAAAGTATGCTTTGTTATGTTTCTTGCCATGGGACAATCTCTGTACCCTACATATTTGTGCATGCATAAGCAGGGAAGGTTCCGGCTGTGGGGGAGAGGGAAGGGCAGCCTGCTCCCTTCCCCTGGGCCAGAGCAGGAGGCCTGGCCTCATCTCCCTTTCTGGGTGGCTGCAGTATAACAATGACCTTATTCACAGAAGGAGGTGTAGGGCTGAGTTCCGGGTCACATGGGTTTGGGAGCTAAGCCCCCACATTCTAGGCATGACTGGTGTTGAAGACAGCCAGGCGTGCAGTTTGGGTCTGAAAGCCAAGGACTGCTGAGCTCAGAAAGGCCCCTCTGTCCCCGGTGGCATGCAGTACCTTTAGTACACTGAACTACAGTTCTGGTTGTGTCTGAACAGAGTGTCAGCATAGGGGCTATGTGAGTGAAGGACATGGGGACGTTTGTGTGGGGGTGGGGGGAGGGGAGGGCATGTGTGATGTGGGCAGGCAAGTAGGCAGTGACTCAGTGTCCTAAGGCTTCCCTACCTGGCTCCTGCCCAGAATTCTGCCCAACACCTGGGTAAGATCTGGCTCTTTTCTAAAACAAATCTGGGGAAATTACAAGTTTACAGCTGTAACCAATCCCCTTGCCCTCAGATCCCCTTCACCTGCCCCTTGCTGCTCATGGTGAGGTTATCACAGGGACAGCAGATAAAAGGAGAAAATGGGCATCCTGGCCTCTTTCCACCATCCCCATTCACTGCCTCCTGTCTTCCCCATAGGTGTTGCCATGGATCTTGTCTTGGTCCCTGTTTGGACCAGAACTCAGCGGTCCCCACTAAGAAGGACAAAAAGCTTTCCTACCTCTTTTTGGACAGCATCACGGGAAGTCCTGGCCTCAACCACCTGCTTCTGCAGCCCCAGTGTCTCCTGAAAGTTCCTCCGCTGCTGCGCTGCAGCCCGAGAGACCCGGGCCTGCAGCTCGCTCACTTCTTGCCTCTTCCTCTGGTTCTCAGCTTCCAGTGTTCTTACCTGGGATCATGGAGGCGGTGCTAAGGGACCCAGCAGCTTCGATTACGCCTGCCTCCCCACACAGACCCTTCCTTTAGGAGTTGCCCATATTCAAGGGACCTCAGTTCTGGGCAGAGGGCTTGGGAGTCTCCTACACCACAGACATCCACCCAGGGCTCCTCTTTGCATAAGGGTACTGACTGGGGAGTATGGGAGGCAGTTGCGAGGCAGTTATGGCTCTCACTAAGGGAGTGACTTTGGCCAGTGTCATGCCACAAAAAGAGCAGGAGTAGGAAACTGGTCCCCAGGATGGCTGTGATGCAGGAACAGGGAAGGAGGACCAGGCAGGGGCAGCCTGGGTGGGTGGAGGCCCCCTCACCTGCCTGTGGCGCTCCTGGAGTTTCCGGCGGGCATCCCTCTGTGCCTGTTCTAGCTCCTGCAGCCTGGTCCTCAGCTCATGGGCTTCCTTCTGAGCTGTCACTTGGGCCTCCTGAAGCAACAGCAGCTTCTGCTCCTGCTCCTCTTTGGACCTCTTAAAACTAAGCAGGCCACAGGCTGGCTGCACCCTGGGCCCAGAGCTCCACAGAACAACCCTGGGAACCTGCTCTTCTCTGTCTGCATGATACATGCTGTCCTAAGACATAACCTCTGGGAGATGGGGGATGGGGTGGGGGGGCTCCTATTACCTTTGGCTCACAGTCTGAGTCTTAGTGGCCAGAAGTGAGGCCCCTGTCCACTTTCACCTCTCAGATCCTCTTCAGCCCATCCCCCAACTCTCTAACCCACTCCCAGAGACCCCATGTCCAGCCTAGCCTAGGAGCCATCCATGGGACTTTGGTTCCCTTGCCTGTTAGGCCTGCCGGGTGGGAACTCCTTGACAGGAACAGGTGGTCTCCCTGCATAGGCTGGCATTCATTTGTAGGCATTTAAACCCGGACAGTTACCTTTACTGTCTCTCTGTCCCAGCTCATAGGCTAGCTCCCTGCCCTGCCTCTCACTATGGCCTGGTTGGATAGCAGGGCTGCAGGCTTCCCCATAACTACTCTATAGGGTAATTCCTCTATATTACTCTAAAGTCACACCTGGCTTTCTCGTGCTCAGCCCTGTGGATGGTGGCCCTCAGCTTGGTGTTGGAGTGTTGCAGTACATCCTTCTCTTGAGCCTCATCGTTCAGTGCCCGGCGAGCCTCCAAGGCCTCCCTTCGTAGCCCCTCACAACTCTCCTCACTGTCCCGAAGCTCTTGACGCAGCTCAGCCAGCCTTTCGTGAGCCATGTTCAACTGAGCCTGCAGCCCCTCAGCCTAAGAGAGAAATATGCTCCAGTGACCAGTTGGAGACTGTGAACCATGGGTGCTCAGGCAGCTGCTCCAGGAACCAGAGGGAGGACAGGATTCTGACTTTGACTGGGTGAAAGAGAAAGCAAATCCCTGAGGAATGAAGCCTGGATAGCCTTTATCCTGAACCCCCTCAGCTTGGCTATGCCCCATAGTCACTCTGTAGAACTCTGAGATGCAGATGGGGAGGCAGGGGTAGGGAGGTGGTGTCAACAGCTGGGGCATGGCTTTGTCCACACTTCCAATCAGCTTCCACTGTTGACAGGCCCTCCTACCCACTAACGCATAACTATGTATGTAACTGGTCGGCAGCCTGGTGCGTAGCACCAACAACTATATAGTCCTGACTTCAACCACCCCCTTCAGCCTCCTCTCCCCTAACAGTGTGGGTGATGTGGGGAGGGAGATCTCAAGCACCTGTGCCCTCCCGATTCTCCAGCAGACTCAGGGCTATAAACATCACAGGAGTCTTTAAGGTAAGGTCAACCCACAGGAGCATGGGTACCCTCAAACACGAGAGAGGACACTTAGTACCTCTGTGGGCTGACCCAGGAAAAGCAAGGGGCCATGGGTGTAAGTTCTTATCTCCTGCTGGCTGGACCATGGCTCAAAGGGGGACCCCATCATGCTGCAGACAGGGATGTTGCCTGCATACTGCCAGGGGGAAACAGCTTTGGTTTCCTGCCCTAGAACATGAGGCATCTTTGGGCACCCAGGTTCTATATGGGAGGGTGTGGGGAAGGGGCAGTCATGCTCAGTCACAGGCCTCCAAATTCCAACCTACAACTCTGATTAGAAGCCTCAGAGGAGGCTCCATCCTGGCTCTCAAGTGTCCCTGGGGAGGAGGTGGAGGAAGCCAGCAGGGACACGCTGAGAGAGGAAGCCACAAGAACTCTGATGTTGAGTGGCTGGTTTGCCAAAAGCAAGCCCCTCTTTGCTGGCTGTTTTCACGGGACATTGTCCAGGCCCCCGGCCGGCCTGGCTCCAGAGTCTGCCTGCTGTTATTGTTGTTCTGTTTTTGGGAAGGGCCAGGGCCTCCCCACCACTCCCCGCCCACCCCCCACATGTGGGAGCCACAACCGTGCAGAGCATTTTCCGCTGAGCTCAGCAGAATCCACCCAGAAGGTCAAGGACCAGAGAAAGGGCCTGTCCGTCATAAAAGGAGCTGCACTCATTTCCCGGAGTAGGGGAGATGAAAATAAGCAAAACAAATGGGGGAAGGGGCCCCCTGCTGCCAGGCCACCTCCTCCCCCACTGCCCAGCACCCCCACCAGCCGCCTCTTGAGGACAGCCATCCCCTTTGCAGGAATTTTACAGCCAAATCGCTTAATGTGATTATAATAATTATTTCTTTACTAGAAGTTGTATAAACAATCTCTTTTGAAATTTCCTGCAGGGAGGCAACTCCAGAGCTCTGCAGGGAGGAGGGCAGTAAGGCAAGCAGGGGAGGGTATTCATATGTGCTTTGGTACATACCCAAAGAGTATGTGTGACTGCATGTAAATGTCTGCTTATACATGTATGGTAGGTGTGCTTCTGAGTACACATGTGTTTGTTATTCATGTACATGTGTATCTTTTTCAGTGGCTGTATGTCTTTTCCTATGTGAGCCCTACCCGTGTGTGTGTGTGTATGTGTGTGTATGTGTGTGAATGCATGGGGTATACATATTACTTATTATGCACATCTCACTTAGTGTGTTCATAGATATGTGCCATGTTAAGTGTGCACACAAGTGGGAAGCATCAACATGTGGGTTTACAAGTGTGTGTATATATATATATGTATATAATATATATATATGTGTGTGTGTGTGTGTGTGTGTGTGTGTGTGTATATGTGTGAACCCCAAGAAGGTCTGTGAGAACCTGCAAATTCCTCCAGTCTGAAGTGGGGAAATTCTAAATCAACCTGGGGTTCTCTTCTGCTCATTTCTCTCTGCAATCATTTCTCTTTTCCACTTTATCCCCCTACATTTTCAGACTCCTGCCACCCCTTGTCGTTTTGGGGGAGGGGCTCCTTGCTGTGGGGCTCACGCCCTTCATCTGCCCAGATTCTTCCCTTTCTGCCCCAGTTTTGAAATCACACTTTGCTTCTCCGTGTGGCCGCTGACCAGGCCTGACTTTGAAATCTGTTGGAAGGAACTCTTTCTCTTTGGGGCCAATATAAACAGCCCGTCATGTTCAGTCATGCTCTCTTCCTCTCCCGGGCTCTTGGCCGGCCCCTCGGGGTGTGCTTGGGGAGGGAGAGCCAGCCCCTCTCCTCACCACACCAGGCCAGCTGCCCTGCCTGCCAGCCTTGGCACATAGCCCAGGAGCTGTGAGGCCGCTTTGTCCCCACAGGCCCCACCTGGGTCCTGGCTGACCCCCCCTCCATCCTGCTTCCACACACCCTCCTGCTCTTGCTCTCCCAGGCACCCCCAAGTCCTGTCAGAACTCCTCAGAGACACCTTTCCATCTGCTGGGCCTGCTGGGCCTGCGGGGCCCCTGCCTGGCCTAGCTGTGGCCTCTCCTGGCCCCGCCCAAGGCTGTCCCTGACGCTGTTGTGATAATATGGCTCCTGGAGCCTCTGTGTGAGCATCAGGGCCCAGGACTGTCCCTGAAAGTCCCGCCACCATCCCACTTCTCCCGCTTTTCTGCTCTGGGCACCATCAACTCAGCATCCCTGAGGGCTCCCTGGAGGCTCTTTAGGTAGACAGTTCTCTTAAGTAGAACCTCCACCCCTGTGTCACAGTGGCCTCTCAGGCAGGCATTAGGAAGAGGATATAGCCCTGCACAATGACAGCTCCTATATATGATTCCCAACTAAACCTATCCCTTTGGTCCAGAAACAATACCTTCTTCTGTTAGGCCATGGCCAGCTTTCCCCAGAGTCAGGAGCCAGGTGCCATTTGACCCCTCTGAGAGATGTCAATCAAATGGGGCAGTCGTTTGAGTCTCCCTGGTCCCAGGGTCGTCTCCCTTCTCCTGCACTCTTATGCCCTCAGTGCCCACCCCATCTCACCTCTAGATCCCATCTCACCTCCCTCCTCACGCTGCTCCGCTCAGCTGCCATTTCCCGGAGCTTCTCCCTCAGAGTTTCAGCTTCTCTCTGGTGGGTGGAGATGGCCTCCTCAAACTGGGCCTGGAGGCTTCTCAGCTCTGTGGTCATGGTGGTGATGGTAGCCTGGAGATATGGAGACCACTGGGTTTCTGGGAGGCTGGTCTGAGGCCTGACTACCAGACCAAGAGATGAAGCATGTGGGAAAAACGCCTCAAGAAGCTCTCCACATGAAAGAGAGCTTGGGCTATGTGGCCCATGCACATATCTCTTTGCTTTTCTTCTGGGATTCCCAAGCAAGAAGGCTATGTCAAGTGAATGGGCCTAGTTGGGGAGCTCATGTGTCCTTTTCTCTCTAACATCCTTGTTCAGCCAGGATTGTTTATGGGGCGGCAGGGCAGGAACAGCTGCTTAGCAGATGAACAGGCCCTGCCCTCAGTGGCACTGGCATGTGGGGCTGCCTGGCCAAGCCTGGCTCTGGGGCTGAGCCCCCACCCAGCGCAGTTTTCTGGTCACTTGGGTCACCCAGGTCTGGCTGGAGGTGGAGTATCCCAGGTCCCGGCTCTGAGTCCTGCAGCATCCACTATGGTCAGTGTGGGGTGAGGCGGCTGAAATCCCAGTGGACAGATGTGGTGAAGGAGGCTGGGCACTGCTGACCACATATGTCCTGTCCACCTGGCACTGTTTCCTAACCAGTGGGCAGGCGGCGATAGGGGACATCTACCTCCTGCCATCTGTCCAGTCAAATCTGCAGAGTGCTGCCACCACATAGATTTGTGGTTGCAACAGTGCCGTGGACTCAGCACAGCCAAGGGCTGCTGTTGTGTTATGCCACGGCCTATTTCTCTCTTCCCAGGGGCCTGCTGAGCACCCCGGGGAGACAGAGTCCTCTAGGCACAGCTCCTGGGTTCCTCATCCACAGACAGAGATGTCACCCTGCTCATCCTGACACTGCTCTACTGAGGTCTAGTGCAGCCCCTGGTTAGGACTCTTCCGTACTCACTCTGCAGGGCTCCAGGGCCCCTCCAGAGCCTGCAGTGCTGCAGAGAGGCACCAGCACTACATGGAGAACTCACCCCACACCTGCATTCTGCAGGTCGTCCTCCTGGGTTATTGCTGCATACAGACTCCCATCAGCCCCACCTCTTGCTCTGGCCATTGGGCCCTGTTCTCCTTCTCAATTGGCATGAGTCACCTAAGATGGCCAGTTTGTGGCTCTGTGCCCACATGGTCAAAAATTGCTTGCTCAGTGAGGCTACGGTTCCCTGTGAATCTTGGGGTCCAGCTCCTGGAGGCAGTGATGACTCAGCCAGCGAGTCCTCCCACCCCCCTGCCATCAGTGGCTCAGTGCCATGTCACCCCACAGCTGGGGTTCTTTGGCCGAACTTTCCCTCTCTCAGTGGGTTTTAATTTCCATTTTCTAAGCTGAGGTGGCAAAAGAACCCTTAATGAGCTCCCAGAGGAGCTGTGCTGGCTGGAAGGCCTGGTCCCTAGCCCAGGGGGAGACTTGGCCAGTTAGAGAAAAGGCTCTAGAAGCCAAGGTTGTCTCCTGCAGAGGCTGGTCTGTGAGCAGGAGATGGCAGCTGCCAGGGTCTCAGGGTGCTTTCCTGCCCAGAGGGTGGAGACTGGTTAAGGGTGCAGCTTACAGAGAAGAGCATAATCAGAGACTGAGGACCCCTCCAGGCCTGTACAAAGAAAGTGCTGTCCAGCCATTGTGAGGGGCTAGGGGTGAGAGGAGTCAGAGCAGGGGCGGGAGATAGGAGCAAGGGGGCGCTCCCGGAGACTGGGCACTCCTTAGGTTGTGATGAGAGCAGTCAGAGTATGTATGGGGTGGGGGAGTGCCACACCTAGTTAACACACTATTTCCTATTGTTCAGCACTGGGGATCAGCCCCCATCTACTTGCATCAGCACCAGCATCCCAAGGGCTTGCCACCTCACACATCTGCCTTCTACTCCGGCCGGGCATTCTGCTCTCACTGACCATGTGCACAGCAAGAACAGCTCTCCAAGGGCCAAAGGCTGGCCACAGGGACAGTCTCAGCTTCTTGTTCCAACAGTAAGACAGGAATAGTTCTATGACTGCCCACAACTGGGCTTTAGTAGAACCAGCTTGAGCACAGGCTGGCAAGGCTCATGCTCTGGGGATCAGAAGGTGGGTCTACCCTAGGACTACCCTCCCCTGGCTGTTGCTATCCAGTGTATGGCCCAGCTTGGCCCTCCTGTCAGTCTTGATCAACTCTGATTCCTTAAAGCACCAGGCCAGAAGAGTCTCGGTGCCCGTAGCCACCACAGGCAGAGACAGCTATGATCACTTGGATACTCCTGCCATTGAGACAGTAGCTTCTTCTAGCAGGAAACTTGGAAGACACCAGGGGGATCCAAAACTTATGAAGAGACAAAGATGGCCACTACTTCCAGGGCCAGACAGAAAGGGGCTACTCTGGGGGCTCTGCTAGGACTTGCTTGGCCATACATGCCCAGGCAGTTGTCTGGTCCTTGGCTGGGAACTGTCAATGGGGCTCACCTCAGCTTGGGCTTGCTGGCTCTGGGCCTCCTGCCGGGCCCGTTCCAGCTCCTTGTTAGCTCCAGAGAGCTCCTTGCTCAGCAGGCTCTTCTCAGCATCCTTCAGAGACAGGGCCTGGACATGAGAAGACAGCGTGCTCACGAGGAGCTGGGCAGCAAGGGAGCTGGGGGGAGGTGCCAGGGCTCCCTCTGAGGCACAACAGAATGCTCCTGTTGTTTCCTGCCAGGACCGCCAGCTTTTGTTGGCACCCCTGTCACTGGACAGGGGGTACACTGAGTTCTCCCTGGGCAACCTCCCTTCATCCTACACCGTCCCTTCAGGTGCTCAGCAAACCTTCCTGTTGCTCCCACCTTTCCCTGGTCAGAATCCTGGTTTTTACAGGGCAGACTGGTGTATCATGATTCCCTATCATTCTTGGCATTGCTTCCCACAGTGATCAAGAAGAAGCCACCAACAGTGCTAAACCCCAAGGATGCCTGTCTCACTAAGGGTGTGACTCGGGAGGCCCAGCTCCCAGAGGGGTGGGGCGGGGCCCATGTCCCAGCAGTATCATTGACATGCCAGGAAGGGAAGCCCCAAGAGCCCAGGATACCATCTCAAGGAGAGCCTTGGTCAGTGAACACAAACAGGCTAGGAGAGTGATGAGCCAAACCGGTTCTCTGGGAGAAATGGAAGCTGAAATCAAACTGGTTCTCTCACTTGTCCTGGTTGTAATGTCTGAGACAAAACGATGGCAGCAAGCACAGCACTTCCTCAGTGTTCCAGCCCTTCTGCCAAATCCCTAGGTGAGTGCTGTAATTCTCCTGCACTTGTCATAACCAGGGGTAGCTGAGGGGCACCCCCTTAGCTTCCGGTCATTGTACCTCTAACCCATGGCATCTGAGATGGGTTGCCTTGCTGAGGAGTTTAAGAATGATAATAGTCCCTGAGGAAGAGAGGTGGTAAGGCAGGAAACCCCCTCCCCCCACTCTCCATATTTTGAACAATTAAAAAAACGAAACTGTGCTCCTCACATATCCGTTTCCTCTCAGAACCCAAGCCTGCTTTGTTTTGCCTCATGCTGGGAACCTGCCCACCCCTGGCCTATGAGACCTTTGAGGCTTGGGACCTTCCAACCACCCATAGGCTTCTTGAAGTTCCCACTGATGGGCACAGCAAGAAAATACTTGTTGAAATTTTAGACAAATCTTCATGAAGGACAAAGAGCAGCTTTCACTGCAGTGAGGTAGCAGTTCACAGTTGAGGCCCCGCAGACCACAAGAATAGAGAATGAAGGGGAAATGGTCTTTTGTGGCCAGCTGTCTTGTGCCTTTGAGGCTCTGTTCATGCAGGCTCTCTCTTCTGGCCTGGGGTCTCCCGAAGTTGATTGAGGTCAGTTTCCTACAGGAGGCCCGGCATGAACGATCTTTCCCACCCAACACACTTCTTCATTTTAACAGCCTGACACAAGGGGCAGCAGACAGTGCAGGCAGAGGGCCAGGGAAAGTCCTCTGGCTGCTGTGGGGACCACTGCCTACATGCCTGGCTTTCTGATTCGTAGCATTGGAGTACAATATTATTGTGGTCCAGGGAAACCATTGGAAGCTTTCTTCTTAGCCTTCTCTCCTCTCTCACTGAATCTCCTTTCTCAGGGCTGTTTGTGAAACCAGGAAGCTGCAGTCTGATGAGAGTAGATAGCGTGGCCTGGTGGATGGTCTCACTGGCAGTGAGGGTCTGTGCGGGGCCTTGACCACTGCCCATGCCCCAAATATGTTGCTTCCTTGAGCCTCTTCTCATACATCCATGGGAGTGACGCCGTGTTCCAAGTCCCTCTAGATCCCCTACAGTTGCAGCTTCAGCTTCTGTCCTTTCCGATTCTCTGTCCTGATTGGCTGATTAAAAGGCCTAAACTTGGGCAAGGCAGAATGGGGTAGGTGTGGCCAAAGTTGGAGGGTTTTCAGGGGAAGAGGATTATGGGAAGAAAGGAGACAGGAAGAAGAGGGGGAAGGAGGAAATATGCCACCGCAGGTTAGGTGGAGAGAGAAGCACATGGCTGGCATGGATGGAGGAAAGCAGCCCAGATGAAGAATAAATAAGTATTAATGGAATTGTGAATGGGAAGCAGCCCAATAGAAATGATTAAAACAGGTAGCTCTGGATGGGGCTGGGAAGTGATGAGAATAGTTTAGAGGATTAATAGCTGCCTTGCTCCAGGTAAGATAAGGCTATTCTAAAATCCATCAGGTGTCTGTGTCTTTTATTGGTTGTGATAGGAGGTTAGCTGTTTTAATAACAAGCTATAGTAAACATTATTAGACCATACCCTTTCATTTAACCTCCCTGACCCCAACCTTACTATTGTTTCAGTTCACTCCTGCTTCGGAATAGCCCTTGCTTTCCGTTAATTGAACCAAGTGTGTAGGACCTTCACGGGACTCCTCTGCATTCTTTGCCATCTAGCTCACACAGATTCTGGTGGCCACACAGACACATGCATCCCCAATCCTCCTGAATGTGCTCATCCCAGGCTCTTGCTTCCATCCCGACACCGTGCTCCTCTTGCTGGCTCTGGGCCTCCTGCCGGGCCCGTTCCAGCTCCTTGTTAGCTCCAGAGAGCTCCTTGCTCAGCAGGCTCTTCTCAGCATCCTTCAGAGACAGGGCCTGGACATGAGAAGACAGCGTGCTCACGAGGAGCTGGGCAGCAAGGGAGCTGGGGGGAGGTGCCAGGGCTTCCTCCATCACAGGGCGCAGAGAGGTGTGCAGTGAAAATCCTGACTCCCATGGCCAGAGGGTACACTGTGAAGCTTTGGGCAGGAGATCAACAGGTACACATCTCAATTTCCTACCAGTCAAATAGGCTCGTAAGAGCTTGTATCCTAGAATGTTGACAGTCAATCAGAAACACATTCTGACGGTAAACCCTGCCTCTTCCATCCACCCGTATCCTCTCCTTGCAGCCTGTAATGGCGAAGAGGCCATTGTCCTTGTTCACTGTGATGACAGGCATATGTGTACTTTTTTTTGCTCAGTTCACTCAATAATGGATTCTTTACTGTGGCCCAGTTCCTTGAAGAAGCCTGGGCTCAAGGGTGACCTTTTAGATCCAGTGCCTAGACTTGTGGGATGGAACAGTAGTCAAGCTGGGCAAGAGCTATGTGGCTGGACCCTGCCGATGATGGGGTGTTCAGCTGATCAGGTGAGTGAGCAGACAGACACATGGATGAATAGCTGGGCACATGGGTAGATACCTGAATGTTTGGCTAGTTGGGAGGACTCGGTGGGTAGACAAATAAGCTGATCGATGGATGGCTGGGAAGGTTAATGGATGGATGGTCAGCTGTGTGGATGGATACCTGGGTATATTTCTGGATGGCATGTATGTGAGTAGAGAACTGTGAGCATGGGTAGGAAGATGTATAGTCAAGTAAAAGAAGATGGATAAGTGAATGGTAGGACATTCATGTGCATGGATGAGCAGGTGGTTGGATTTGTGAGAAAACATAAATGTATAGATATGTATGTGTGTGCAAAGGGGTTTCTGGTTAGATGATGTATGAATATGTGGGTGGGTGGTATACAGGCTTGTGGGTAAATGGATGGGTGTGTAGGTGGGTGGATGAGTAGGTGGGTGGATGACTGTTCCCCAGGATTCCTGTAGCAGGCAAAGCTGTATCAATCTTGTAAGAATACAGCTGCTTGGGGGAGGCTTCAGTGCTGGGACCAAGAAGAGAGGGAGCCGGTGAAGCATCCTCCCGCGCCGCCTTCACCTGCTGCATCTCACGCTCCAGTCGGAGGACGCTCTCATCCTGCTCCTGCTTCAGGCTCTGAATTTCCTTCTTCAGAGCCTCCCTTTCAGCTGTGCTTTTTGTCACTAGCTCCTTTTGTTGTTCCATCCACTGGACAGCCACCTCTTTCTCCTCTGCCAAGGATAAACTGAGAGTTTCCTGGCCAAGGCAAAGGATAGGGTGTGAGGTCAGGAATGGGAGAATGATAGGCACTTGAGGCTCTGAGTTAAGTTTCCTAACCCCCAAAGAGCTAGGGATTGGTGGCCTAGCCATCAGTTCTCCTTCCGTCTTCTCTACAAATTCTGCCAAACAGAAGCTGGGACAGGCCTCTCTGGGTCTCAGCATCTACCATCCCAGACTAATGTAGCTGCTCCTGAATCTCTACCATGTGCCACTGTGCAGAGGCATGGGCAGATGGATGGATGAGTAGATAGATAAATGGATGGATGGATGAATGAACAGATATATATATATATATATATATATATATATATATATATATGGATGAGTATATAATTAAATGGATGGATGGACAGGTAGATGAATATACTTATAGATAGAGGGATGAATGGATGGATTGTGTTTGGATGGCTGGATGGATAGATAGATATATGTCTATATGGATGGATAATGTGTGGCTAGATGGACAGGTAGATGGATGGGTGGAAGAATAGATTTAACACACAAAGCCTCTAGGGGCCTATGACTAGTGGTACAGCTCTGATAGGCATGAAACTCTGTTTGGTCTCTCTCAATCAGCCTGAAGCCAGGGCATTGGATCCTCAGGCTTGGGTCTTTCTGTGAACAGGAGCCTGCCATGCACATCAGCTGACCTCCCCCCACTGCACAAGATCTTCCCTGACCTCTTAAACTATGAAGAGCAGCCAGGTCCCTCTCCCTGCTCTGCTACCTCTGCTTGTTGGGAGGACATGGCAGACCACTGGGAAGTGGCCAAGTGGACCCTTGGGAGACAGACCTTCTCCCTCTGTAACCGCGTCAGGTCCTCTCTGTGGGCCAGCGCCTGGCACTCCAAGGCCAGCTGTGCCTTCTGCTCCTGCTGTGCAGCCTGCTGCTGCAGCTGACCCAGCTCCCACTGCAGCTTTGTCTCTTGGACCTCCCAGTCACTTTTCAGCCGCTCCATTTCCACTGTAAAGTTTCGGGTGTGTTACCATGGTGCCTTCTGTCCCTTGAAATCTCCCGCTTAAGAGGTAGTTGCCTGCTCTGCCAGCATATTGTGGGTCAAGTAGGGGCATGGGTAGCAGGACTGGGTAGGTACAGGGCCAAGGCCTCTGTGCCAAGCCTGTGGTTGCACCTCAAGTCTGAGCTCTCAGTTGACAGGGAACCCCCTGCACATCACTCACAAGCACACAAGTTCAAAGCCCTTGGTCTTCCTCTAAGGATGCAGGAAGCAAGAAAAACACCAATAGGTGCTGAGTTCCTCCCAACAGTGACTTGGGGGTGGGCCAGAAAGTCCACCCTCTGCAGCACCTTGCAAGGCCCGGCGAGCGAGCTGAGTGGCATGGGCCTCTCCTTCCAGTTGTTCCTGTTGGGCCTGCAGCTGTGTTGCCAGCTGTTGGGCCTCAAAGAGGCTGTTCTCCAGAGAGCTCCTCTCAGCCCTGTGGAGAAGCATCAGAGATCAGGCTCATAATCCACATGGTCCTGAGGTGTCTCATTAGCCTGAACAAGTAAGAATCAATCATACCCTACACAAAACACATTTCCAGCCAAATTAAACAAACAAACAACCCAGAAACAAAACAGAATAAACAAGTCATAGTATAATAACTCAGAATTGCAAAAATAGAACAAGCACAGAGGATATTTTAATCTTCTTAAGCCTGACATGAAAGCCAGAAGGAAAAAAAATAATAAAGAGGCCAACAGATCTGGATACACTTAAAGGAGGGAGGGATAGTTTTCCACAGAAAAGATTCCATAAATCAACTTGGAACAAAAGAGCAGATAATGAAACCCATTACTCTGCTAACTTAAAAAACTGATCTTTAAAAGTTAAAAAAAAATAGAAGATGACAAGGGGCATAAATGGAAGAAAAAAAATCTTCATTTAGTATATAGGGGTAAGTGCCTATCATATGCGAAGAGTTCCTACCAATCATTAACAAAGTCAGAAAAATGAGAAAAGTAAGTGCTACAAAGAAAATATCAAATAGACAAAAGCACATGTGATGTACTTTACCTTACCAGGAGAGATCTGGGCCAGGGAGATTTGAACTACACCCAGGCAGTGTCGCTAATCACACACCAGATTAACAAAGACTTAAAGACAACCATGCCTAGAGTTCACAAGGGAGTGGGCAGGGTTGAAGGGTGGGGGATTAAGCATGCTGACTTTGACCTGGCAAGACTTCGCTCAGGTGCCACTTCTGGAGACTGCTGACAGACAGAAGCAGGATGCTCACCATAGCTTTACACAGAGTGCTAGCTGAGCTTGACTAGAATGTCAGAAAGAGGGGAGACGTAGACACTGTGGGGCATCTGACACATGTGGGATCAGCACTCGGCATGGGAGGGGTCACCCCAGAACAACCAGAGTTGCTGGAGTGCTGTGGGTGGTGTGGGGAAATGGCCTGGGTGCATTTCTATGCAGAGGTCACCATTCAGAAAGCACAAGGAGCGAGGTACAGCAGCCTGCAACAGTGCCCACTTCCAAGGGGATGCATGACTGAAAACAGCTTGGCTTGCTGCCAATCAGCTCACCCCTCGGGGAGGCCACGGCCTTCTACCAGTCTGACAGTTTCACCACAGCTCCTGTGTTGCCTCGAAAAGCACCACACACCTCCCAGGACCCCCTGATGTGTGAGGGGACAGACTCAGGCTACAAGCTCTAGAAACCTCTCTGTCCGCTACACCACACCCCATCCCTCTTGTTAACACTGCACATTTCCCATCCCATGGGTGAACATGCCTCTGCTAGGGTGTTCTCAGCTGTGTGTGGAGAACACCCTTCTTCTGAGATGCCTGAAGCCTCCTCCTAGAAGCATGCCTGGTTTTATCTAGGGGACATGGGTTGTGACATTCTGGTGTCTGCTCACAGCCTGGGAACCCGAGGGTGTGTCCAGTATCTTTTTCCACAGAGGCCCAAGAGCATTCCACTTTGATTGAGCTCAGGAGTGGAAGCCTGGTGTTCCGAGGTGAACGCACATTGGTATGTGTGTGTGTGGGGAGCCAGTCAGCTGCAGTGTGATATGGGGGTGGAGACTATCCCATCTCCCTCCACGAGTGGAGAGACATGGCTCAGGCAAGCCCCCTGCAGCCCTGCCACCAAGGCCTCAGCTGACTATCATGGTTCAGTGTCTGGTGGGTCTTCAGGGCTGCCATGTGCAGTGGCTCTGGGTCCAGAGGTCAAGACTGGAGCCAGGGTAGAGTAGGGGCATCATCCCACTGTGGAGAGCTCTGACCAAACTCACATTCAGGACAGCGTATGTTTCCAGGACTCAGGACTCCCTCTGTTCTTGTCCACCTGGGAAGGCTCCCCCAAACTTGCCATTTGGGTATCTGCACCAGCTTTTATTCAGAAAGGTCAATTTTGAGAAGCTGAAAATCTGGGTCCCTCTAGTTCCTCATGGGCCTAGTTTCTGGAGTTCCAGGAGGAAATCCTCCAGGAAGTCCTCTATGACTGAGAGGGCTCTGGGGAGAGAAAGCACCAGCCAGCCTGGGTCTCTGCAGAGGCTGCGGGACCAGCCTAAGCTACCATTGTTCTTGCCTCCATGTTCCCATTCCACGTTTTGGATGTTTCTCTGTTGGTTATGGGTATCGCCCACCTCCATGTCAAGACCATGGCAGACCCCACTCCAGACCCCACTGGGCAGCTCTGCGCCTCTGGCTCCAGGACTGTGAGGGGAACAGCCACTGGACAGAAGTTTCAGATGCACTCTCTTGCTCCGTGGAGGTGTCTTCCTGGGAATAAAATCTTAAAGCCAGGCAGCTGAAGGGAGGGAAGGATCCCTGGAGCTGTGCACCTCCAGCCACAGCCAACCCGGAGCTCCACACTGAACTTCTCCTATTTTTCAGGAAGAAATTGCATATCTTATTTTTACTGGTCTGAGCTGGGTTTCTGGTCTGACATGATTGCCTCCCACCCCAACCACCTTTTTCAGGAAAGTGATCCCATGGCACCTCATCTAATACTGAACCACACCAAAGGCACGATGTTTCCTCTCTACACAGTCCATACCACGAGCAACAGCTGTGGCAGGGGCCCTATGCCACGGTGTCTACGAAGCACCTCTGCAGTCAGAACACCACGGGCTGTCTAAAGGCAGGATCAAGAGAGGTGTGCCCTGACTAGGGGTCACACTGGTACCTCAGATCAACTGCCTCCTTAGTCACAAGCTCACTGTGTCTCTCCAGGGCTTCCTGCTTAGCCAGTAGTCGAGCCCGCTCCTCAGACAGCGAGTTCTTCTCTTGGAGAGCTTCTTGCAGAATGTCCATCTGGGCTTCCTGGTCCTGCAGGCTCTGTGCCAGCTGCTTCTCTAGGGCTTGTTTCTTGCATGTGACCTAGGGAAGGAAAGAGGGACCATGTGACAAAGAAAAGAGAGTGAGTAAATGGGATGAGGCTGCTGAGGGCAAGGGAGGCGTGGGAAGAAGAGCGTCATACAGAATGGCATGGAGGTGGCAGCAGAAATGGTGGGTAGACACAGGCGGCACCAGCACTCCGAAGTTCATGCGTGTGCTTTCCAGAGGGGATGGCCACTCTGAAATCTTGGTGGACATGTGATGGAACTGGGTCTTTCTAGGTAGGAGCCAACTGTCAATCTCAGGAGCAACTCTTGCTGGACTGTGAGTGTTCAGGAAGCTGGACACGTGGTGAGGAGTACAGATGGAGCACAGGGTGAATGAAGCCTAGTGTTTCCACCAGTAACCTCACCAGGGTGTAGACAAGGCCTCCAGGAGCCTGCAGGAGTTGCAGAAACCGAAGGGTCTAGGGCAGTTGACCTCCTAGAGCAGGGAATGGCCATTTGGTGCCTTTTCTGTCATCACCACATTTACTGATTTGTAGTTTGGGCTGGGAAGATACTAAGGGGTTCACAGTTACCAAGAACACCCCAAGTCTTATTTTGTTCCATTGTCCACAGAGGGCTTGGCTCTAGTCATAGCTAAGTCAGCAATGGACTGAAGATGAGTCCAAGAGACTAGTGGGGAGAGGGGGAGGAGTGACTTGGCACAAGTGATCCACGCAGCCAACGCAGGTGCTCTAGAGGCTGCTGGGGTCTTAGGCATTTGGGCAAGACTGGGATGGGGTATGGGGGAGGCTTTGGACTGGTAAACATGTTCTTTATTTTAACTGGTCACCCATAGGTGCGCACCATGGTCAAACTCATTGGCCCGCCCTTCACCAACACCGCACATTAGTTATACTTTAGCAAAAATGGGGAAAATGATGGTAAGAATAAAGGCCTGAGAAGGGAGAAAGGTCATGCTATCCTGCATGAGACAAGGATGCATGAATATCAATAGAGGTATGAGGTTTCCACACAAGACACATTGTAAAAGACCCAAACTACTTCAATTCAGTCCACACTGGGTGGACTTCACCAGAAGGCAGAGGAGTAGGCATGTGGGAGGAGGAAGGGATTAGCTCAGTGGGCAAGGTGGTTGCCAAGCAGGCACGAGGCTCTGAGCTCAATCCTTGAACCCACGTTAAAAAAAATTCTGGGCATGATGATGCTCAGTAGTCCCAGCACTAGGCAGAGACTGGAAAATCCCATGTTTACTGATCAGCCAGCCTAGCTTACTCAGGAGCTCCAGACCAGTGAGAGACTGTCTTATACACAAGGTAGGTGGGGGCTGGAGAGATGACTCGGTGGTTAAGAGCACTGGCTGTTCTTCCAGAAGACCCTGGTTTGATTCCCAGCACCCACATGGCAGCCAACAACTGTAACTCTAGTTCTAGGATGCCCTCTGCTTTCTGGCCTCCACAGGCACTTGCACTTACGTGGTGCACAGATGTGTATTCAGGAAAAACACTTGTACACTTTAAAATTTTTTAAAACATGAAAGAAGAGGGGAAAAAAAGGTGATTGGTAACTGAGGAATGACATTATGAGGCTGTCTTCTGACCCTCACATGAATGTTCATGCATCGTGTGTGTTCACCTGCACATATGCACACAATAAAACAAAACCCCAAAGAAATGCAACAGCCGAAAAGCAGGAACTAAACAACCACACAAGTATCAGGAGAGTCCAACTGTGCACACACTGAGCAGGCACCAGAGTCCAGAAATCTCACTAGAGCAGAACCCCAACTCAAATGTGAGGGATAGTCCTGACCCACAGTTTTCTAGCCCCTTGTCCCTGCCCACTGGAGTTCCCACAGGGAACCATATGTGCTGCTGGTGGCTCCTCCGTTCTGTAGATCCTGGTAATTTCAATTCATGTCCTCCTGCTCATGCAAGCAAGCACTCTATCCACTGAGCCATCTCTCCAACCCCCTTCAGAGGTACAATCAGCAACAGCAAGACAGGATGTGACTGTCCACAGCCTGTTCTCACCTGGCCCACCTGCTCTCGGAGCTGGGCACTCTCCTGCCCAAGCAGGACTACCTGCCCTTCTAGATGTTTCTGCTTTTGTTCCAGGTGCCCACAAGTCTCCTGCAGACTTCTCCGCTCAGCCCGAATGAGCACTAGCTGCTCTTCTGCCCGTGCCAGCTGCTCTCTCATGCCAGCCTGCTCCTGCTGTAGCATCTTCTGCTGCTCCCGAAGCTGGTCCCGCTCCTGCTCCAGCTGCAGGGCAGGTGGGACGACATTTAGTCTGTGGATCATACACCCCTAGTTTTCATAAGCCAGCACCCCACATGGGCCTTCCGTGGGGATGTTCTGCCTCTGCTTCGTGCCTAGCCAGGATCAGTAATTAGGTCCTGCATCCCTCCTCTAGCACCTACTCTTGGGATGGTGGTCTCAGTCAATGCAGGAAGGAGATCTGGCAGATGGAGGATAGGACTAGCCCACAGAGAAGGTTGAGCGACATCTTGGGAAAACTGAGGCTTTGGCTTTGGCTTTACCTGAAGCACCAGATGGTTTAAGTTGCCTTTGTCCTGGGAAAGCTCTTCCACAAGGGCAGCCATCTTGGCCAGTGAGTTCCGATGCTCCATTCCCTCTGTCTTCAGCCTTGTCACCAGCAATTCCAAGTCAGCATTGCTAGATTCAGCCTGTGAGGCATAGTGGTCACCCAGAGTTGGCGCCTGGGAGAGGCTTCAGAATCTTCCCAGTGGGATTAAGGTTCTGACTAGAGCTGGTGACTGGTGGCTGGGGATACTCTAGGAGCATATCCAACTAGCAGGGTAGGGAGGGCAAAGGTCAGGGGTGAGGCTGGTGCACAGTGGTGGTGACTAGGAGTCCTGGTAGTGGCTCATGCCATGAGAGTAAGGCCAGAGGCAAGGACCATGTGTACTGGGCACCTACCCGGGCCAGGGCACCATGCAGGCTCTCCCTCTCAGTCTCCACAATGTCCTTTTGCAGCTGCATTGAGCTTAGTGCCTCCCGGGATGTGGCCAGCTCCTTCTTGAGCCCAGAGACCTGCTCTTCCAGCTGCTCCAGGCGGCCCTGACTGCAGCCCCGGGTCAGAAGGCACAGTTGGGCAGTCTCTTCAGAGCTGATCCCACAAAACTTACAGGCAAGAAAATTCTAACAAACCCCTTGAAGCCCAGGGAACTCCAGAGCAGCATGGTGCCACTTCAAGAGCAGCTTCTGGCCACATGCCTGGATGAGGTATACACATGGAAGGTTTGTGTACATAGGGCCAGGCATTGTGCCAATATAGGTGTGGGTATATGTGATATGTGATGCCCAGCTCAGGAGGAGCTCAGCTCAGGAGGAGCTGCAGGACCCTCTTCCCCAATGCCTTGTTGGCATCTCACCTGTGGTCTCACAGTCTGAGGGACCCCTGCCGGCCTGCAGCCCCTCCACAACCCACCTGGCCTCCAGCTCACGCAGGCTCCGCTCACTCTGCTGGGCCAGCTCGGCTTTCTGCTCGGCCCG
>CM053751.1:69469496-69500489 GCA_028658305.1 Pachyuromys duprasi | reverse complement strand
CGGGCCGAGCAGAAAGCCGAGCTGGCCCAGCAGAGTGAGCGGAGCCTGCGTGAGCTGGAGGCCAGGTGGGTTGTGGAGGGGCTGCAGGCCGGCAGGGGTCCCTCAGACTGTGAGACCACAGGTGAGATGCCAACAAGGCATTGGGGAAGAGGGTCCTGCAGCTCCTCCTGAGCTGAGCTCCTCCTGAGCTGGGCATCACTCACAATAAACTCCCACGTGCACATATACACTATGCATTTGTATCTTCACATACACAAGTCTTACACAGATTATACACCATACATACCATACACACAGGCTCATACACATACCACTCACATCATAATACACTACATTATACCACACACACACACACACACTCACACACTCACACCACAGGGTCTTGGAGATAAAGTGCTTGTCTAGAATGTTAGAGATGAACAAAAAGAAACAACTCTTCCCTGTGCCTGAAACCATGATAGAACATCATACAGTTTGCAGTCTAAACACACACAGTCTGAGTTTTCACACTCAACCTGAAAGCCTACTGCAATGTGGAGCCTCCAGGCACGCATCAAGAGCAGTTGAAAATCCTTTCTGGAAAAGTCCTAATATTAGCTCAGGTTTCAGAGAGTTCTCACAAAATTCAAAAGAAAATAACCAGCTTCCTATTAAAGAATAAAAAGACCACCAACCACACAAGGAGACAATGCACCGAGATCAGGAGTCAGCAGAAACAGTGGGATCAGATTTTGGACAATGGCAGGTGGGGGGACATGAGGCACCAAGCACAGAATAGCTGCTTGGGATGCATGCTGACCAGAGAGTGGGATGTTTAGAAAAGACTCAATCCATTCTCCTAAGGATGAAAACTGATGTCTGAAATTTAAGTCAAGGAAGGGCCCAAGGTGATTAGGCAGATGTAGTGATGAGCGGGGATGAGATTCTGAAGACGCCAGCCTAGCTCAGCGTAAAAGAAGGGCAGCAGCCCAGGATGATTCTGGGCTCTAGAGGTGGCGCAAGATTGGCACAGACACCTTGTTGCCTTTAGGGAGAGGTGGCCATCGGTAATACTGAAAGGTTAAACTGTCCTTTCCAGTCATGAGGAAGGACAGCGGATGGCTAAACCTTAAGCAGGATAAGCAGGAAGCTGTGGGGGCAGGTGGCAGGGGGCTGCTTCCTGACCCTTGAGGGAAGGGCATCAGTGAGTTCTCTGGGATGGGTTTGTTTTAAGGGACATGTGTGGACCCAGACTCAGGGGTTTCCCTTAGCTCCTGCCTTCATATGGGGAAAGCATATTCCTCAGATGGCTTCAAAGGGCAAATCTTGCCACTGGAGTGTGCAAGGACACTTGAGTGTGCATTCAGACCCCTCTGAAGCAGGGCTGTCAAAGGACTTCTGCTAGCTTCAGTTGCATAGCATCACCTCTCCAAGGCTACATCCTTCTCGTGAGGTTCCACATCCATCAACAGACCAGACCTGGACCTCTCCTAAGGTTTGTAACATCGTTCCCTGATGCTCCCCTTTGAGTGGGCAAGTCCGTGGGTCACTGGTGGTCTCTGGCCAGGAGCTTAAGAGCAGCTGTGCAAGCCAGATCCTTTGATCAGCCTCTCAGTGCAGACACCAGTGTCACACATCAGAGCCAGCAAAGGCCCAAGAACCCTCTAGTCTTGTTCTCCTTTCCTCAAGGGGAGAGGGGACGGAGGTGTCCCTCACAGTACAGGCTGCTGTGACCAAGGAAAATGGATGGTGAGGCCTCTACCAGGAGGGATTGCATGGAGCCAGCTTCCCCCTTCCTGATCCCTGCTGCCCACCTACCACCACCACTGCCAGCTGCAGACACCAAAGTAGACAGGCAGAAGTAGGGATAGGGTGTGGAAACCTCTTTCTTAGACCAGTGACATACCTCCCGCAGCTCCAACTTGCCCTGTAGGCGGAGCAAGTTGTGCGTTGTCGTGGCCAGCTCCCTGACCAAAGCGTCATTGGCCTTTTGCATGTGCTGCAGTTGTCCCCGCAGGAGAGTGTTCACTTGGGAAAGGCCCTTGCTCCTAGATGGACAAAAGCCACAGCTTCATGTGTGGTGACTTCTTAAAGAGGCACAGAGGGCCCAGGGATCTAAACCAAGGGGATTAAATGGTGCCCTGAGGCCCCAGCTCCCAAGCAGCACTGAGCACCCTGCAATGAACCCCACATAGAGCCAACATCAGGAGGACTCCCCCACGACCAGCTCAGCATCATCCTTCTCTCCTGAGGATCCTGTTCTCCCAAACTCTTCCTCACCACTAGCCACTCCTCTGCCTTCAAGAGGAAAAAGAAATTTGCAGAGTATAGGAGTCTCAAAGGGAGCCTTGGAGGGACAGGCCAGCAGGAGCTGGGTACCTCTGAAAGCTAGGTGGGAGGTGCCAGCCATCCTGATGAGCTCTGTAGGCATCAAGCTTCCCTGGGGCTCTTCTTCCCCTCAAAATGGGTTTTCAAAAACGCTTTTCAGCATTTCCTTTCTTTACCAGATTCCCAGAGGATAAGCCAACCACAGGATGTTAGTGATGGCGAGGTCGGTTCAAGTGAGGCTCTAGGGCTGTTTCTGGGACTGGGGTGTGGTGCATTCTTGCCAAGTATGAACAAAAGGGCCTGCTGACATCAGAGAGGCTTGCAGCCAAAAGTTCTGGGATTGTGGTCGGGGTGGTAAGGAGAGCCAGAGAAGGGCACCCAGGATTGTGTGTGCCAATGGCACAGGGTTGACTATGGTAACCCACCAACAGCGATGGCCAGGCAGAACCCTAACCAGTCATCCTGGCATCACATTCAGGGGGCGGGGTCAGGAAGCCCTTGGCAATGGCTGTGCCTTGGGAGGCTGCCCATAGGCCCAAACTTATTCCTGGGGGCAATGAGCAGATTCCCCCTCAGTTGCTCCAGGCATGACATGGGTGCTCCCATTTCCAGGGTATGGGAGTATACGAGGAGGACTGTGGGCAGAGGACAAGGCTATCTCTGATGCCAGCTCTCACTTGCAGACAGGCTCTTCTGAGTGTCCTGACCCCAACTCTGGGACATCGCAGCTTAAAGCCTGTCTGATATCCTCGCTTCCTGCACTTGGAGGTAAAGAGAATCACTACTGAGGAGACTGGGAGGAGTCCCACTCACCCCGCAGTGATGAGAAAGATCTCTCTTTATAGTCCCCTGGCCTGTGACACAGGGACACTCCGTAGACGGCTGTTTCTCTCCCTTTTCACTCACCCTGGCCCCGAGGGGTGAGAAATTATATGTGAGGATATAGGAGCTGTCTCCAGTGAAAAATAAGGGAGAGCTGAATAGCAGCCAGTTCTGCTTGCTACTGGCCCTTCCTTCCCAGGGTCCTCTCCCTCTACCAGTTTTCACAGGCAAAGGTAACTCCAAATTGGTTGGTTGGCCAATAGCTGTGAGGCATAGTGGGGTCTGCCCTCTCTGGGATGATGACTGCACTCCCTGCACCCTTCGGCCTGCCCATTGGGCCTCACCTCTGCTGTGAAGCCTCCAGCCGGCTAAGAGCCTCCTCCAAGTCCATGCTATGCTCCAGCTCTGACTTCCGAAGCCGGGCCTCAGTGGTATCCAGGCGGGCCTGCAGCTAAGAAGGAGTGTGAGCCCACCTGGTCCACCTCAGCCTGCTCAGCCAGGTGGGACATCTTTGACATAAAGCCCACTCTGAGCAGAGGTAGGATACAGGGCCTCTGGGGATCCTGTTCACACCTGCCTCTCTGTCAAGTTCCTGTGGCCCACAGAACAGACAGAGGGGAAGCATGTTGGATGAGTGGATGATTGGATTCTATTAGTCCTGGGAATGTTAAGGGAGTGGTGATCCCAGCAGGAGGCAGAGATCTGGAGGTCCCTGGAAATGCTTTACTTCGTTTATAGGTTAGTAAACTGAGGTACTGGTGGCCCCAGTGGCTGGGGTAGTCCAGATGTCAGCCACAACCGGGGCAAGGTAGACAGCTGAAAAGCAGGCTCTTTCATGTCTCCATGGGGCATGAAACTGGACCCCTCTGGCCTGGCCTATTTCCCAAGTTGCACCTGCCCTTACAACCGTCATCCTTAGCAGGTAGGAGCATAATATCATGGGTGCCAAGTCCCCTTGTTGCCAACACAGAGCATTATCCCAAGGGGTTGGGAAAGAAGGCTGGGGCCAATGTGGAATTCAGGAAGTCACACCCAAGGCCTACTGCTCAGAGCCACTAAGCCATTACTACAGTGGGGGATGTGAACCCGGGGCCTGGGAAGTCATGGGAGGGAGGAAGTCTTGTAAGAACAGGGGGAATGGGGATGGGACACAGGAGTATCTGATTGGCCAAGGACCTGCTTCTCAGCCACCAGCAATGTGACAGTTGGTGTCAGACAGCTCCAAGGATAAGGATTGCAGTGCCACCTGGGCAAGGCATTTGGGGCACCAAGACTCTCACCCTATCCCACCTGTGTGCTGGGGAGTAAGTCGGGCCAGGGTCTTCAGGCACTCTCATCCGGCTGGCTGTGAGCTGAGCTCTGACTCATAGCTTATTAGTTTATTAATCTTTGGAAGGCCTTCTGCGGCTTCTATTCCCTGGAGTCCATTCCCAGCATCTCCCGCCCTGTGCTAGGAAGATCCCTAGCCCCAGAATGCCCCCCAGCAGAGGCTCTCAGAAGAGCAGGCTTGTGGAACTCCTCAGCCATTATAAGGGTTCCTCGGGTCTTTCTTAGATGGATTCTTTGGGAGGGGGCTAAAGAAAATAGCATTTCCCATGTAGGGTAGAATGGTGGAAAGGGCATCAGAGAGCCAGGATCCCTTGGCATGTGGGCACCTTAGGGATAGTATGATTGTACTAGGAAGTCTTCTAGGACCCTCATGTAGGCAAAGCAAGGCCAGGATGCCATAGGAAGAGCAGATGTGGACCCGGATGTGGTTGTATGACCTTAGAGCAGTGGTTCCCAACCTTCCTAATGCTGTGACCCTTTAGTTCAGTTCCTCATGTTGTGGTGACTCCGACCATAAAATTATTTTGTTGCTACTTCATAACTGTAATTTTGCAACTGTTATGAACCATAATGCAAATATATGGTATACAGAATATTCGTGACCCTGAGGGGCTTGGGATGCACAGGTTGAGAATCACTTCCTTAGGGCAACACTGGCCACAGCTGAGCCTTAGTTCCCTCGTCTGTCCCACTACACAGAGCTCAGTCTGGGTCCACAGATGGCCTGGGGGGTCGATTCCAGGAGATCAGAGGCCCCCACTGCATGAGTTGTTCTTCCTTATCTTGCACCAGTTGTGTCCAGTTCTGCCTCTGAAGCTCTCATGACTTGGAGAGGATAATGCATGACAAGCGCTTTGGCCTGGAAAATGCCTTCATCTCTCTGCCTGAGTTTCTCTACCTTCATAGAGAAGGCATTCCCTAGCCCACAGACATCTCAAATAACCTATCCCGCAGAGGTCACCCTTCCATTCTCCCATCCTGAGGCCTGGCTGGTGACTGGAGGCAGTAGCGCATGTGAAAAGGGTGGGGGAGGGGCTGGTTCCACAGGCTCTGCCTGGGTCTGGGGCTGGTCCTGCCTGGCTTTCTGTTTGGAAGCTGGCAAAGCCCTAGACCAGTGGGTCATCTGTAATGGAAGTTTTGGGTTCTTTGTAAACCCAGTTTTGTTATGTAAATGTGTTTTTGTTTTAATCCCAGGTGTGGGATTTTAGTTGGGCTCTAGTTTATTCACACCTGTTAATTGTCACATATGGGGCGTGATCTTTGCCAGTTGGTAATGGCCTTCCATGTGCAGCAAGGAGAGGGGCGTGTTCTAGGACTCTGAGAGTATAAAATATGAGAGCCAAGAAAGAAAAGGGGGGTGCATGTGGTGGCATTTGGTGTTGGCGTGTAGCATGTAGCAGTTTGGAGAGACCAGGGACTAGAGACAGTGTGGTGGTTTAGACTGGACAGATGGAGAGAAGCACTTTGGGGCGCAGTGGTGTGAAGGAGGCTGCTAGCTGTGTCTGCGGTCGACAGAGATTGGTATAGAGCCCAGAAAGAACTCCTTGACCCTGACTAGCAGGGAGGAGTAAAGGGCCTGGGATTCCTTTCCCCACTAACCTTTTCTCTCTCCTACTTAAGGGGAGGTTGGTGGAAGTGCAGTAGAAGCCTAAACACCCCCAATAAAGTAGTTTTAAAAAAGACCCTTACAGGTGGCTTTCTGCTATGGTCATCCCTGACTAGGCCACTCCACATGGCGCCTAGGGCCGATGAGGGACAACATCTGAGGGTGGCATCTCCTGCTTCAGCTGCGTTTCTCCATCTGTTGCCCAGTGTCCTGAGGGCCTGGGGGCGTGACCCCTAACAAAGCCATGCACACTGGCTGGCAGGCACCAGCTGCACACTTACCCTCTGGCTGACCATGTGACACCTGCTGGCCAGCTCCTCCCGCTCGGCCTCTGCCTGGGCCAACAGGTCCTCCAACCGGGCCAGCTCCTCTTGCAGGAGCTCACTCTCCTCCTGCGTGTGGGTCGTAGCAGCTGGCAGCTCCCACAGCCCTTTGGGCAGAGCATCAGGATCAGGCCGTGGCCCCACCCAAACAACTGGGAGAGGGCTTCCAGGAAGCACTTTACTCCCTCTCCTGTTACTGAGCACCCCATTACCCCCATTGTCTTGGTAAACATCTTTAACCCCCTCCACTCATGGCCAGGCCGTCCCCCTACCAAGTAAAGCATTGTGGGGGCACTGCGTGCCTGAACAGCCTCAGCCCCTCACCTGAGAGTGGCTCCTCAGCCAGGCTGCCCGACACAATCTCTCGGATACGGGCAGGCACAGGGGTGGGTAAGGCCTGCTGGCCTTCTCCACGCACAGCCAGTGCCCGGTCCTCCCTGCTGGCCGTGGAGCTCAGGATGGTGTCTTCCAATTTCTGAAAAAAAAAACATCCCAGAGCCCTGGCTCATGCAGGCCCTGGGCAGCTGGCAGGCACCTCACACAAAGCCATTGTTGTCAATGCTCAGAGCCACTGTATAGTCACTTCAACATAGCAGAGAGTCTTGGAGATGGCAGAGTGGAGCCAGGCTTAGTTTCCCCACTTCTGGAGTGGGATTGTGCCAGTCCCTGGCAGTGCACTGGCAGAAATGAGGAGATCAAGAAAATAGCTATCCGAGGGCTCCAAGGTCTCCAAGGTCTCCAAGGACTCCAAGGACTCCAGCTCACCTCCCAGCCCTTTCTGACTCTAAATAGGCTGAGTTGAATCCCAGCTCTTCATATTAGCCTCCCTGGGATGCAGGTCCACAGAAAGACACACAGCCCCACCTGGAACAGTTAGGCTCATTTGCACAGTGGAGATGGGGAGGCTCCCAAACCTCACCTAGTGATTACAGGCCTGGTGAGAAATACAGAAACTGTATAGAAGGATTGAATCTACCCCCTGCTCTTAGAGGCCAGCCATTATAAGAGGTGTGTTGGGCCCTGAGGGGCAAGACAGGCACAGGGTGACATAGGTCATCAGAGGCAGGCTAGGTTCTGTGAGCAGGTCTGAAGTGTCTCCCTCAGGCTACCCCAGAGTGTACGCTTTCCTGGTGGGTCCTGAGCTAGTGTGCTGTCAGGAAAGAAAACCTCATAGATGGAAAATGAGCATGAAATCCTGGGGACCTGGTGAGACAGATCAGAGGGACCTGGCTCTCCCTCGGGGGATCTGACTAGGAACAAGCCCCTTCCAATGTTATGAGTGCCAACGTCCGTGATGGAGTCTTTGTTGTAAGCGCTCTCATGATTTCCTTCAAACAGGCTTGGCTATTAGGGACTGGGAAATTTGATTTCGATAGTACTCTCTCTTCCATTGTGCCTGGCTGCCTTGAACAGAGATCTGTCAAACTGCTAGCCCCATTCTTGGCAATGAACTGGACTGTTATCATGGTAGCCCAGCTACCTTGAACATTCCATGAACATCTCCAGCATCTGCTGGGAACATCACAAGCTGGGGTGCTGGGGCTGCGACTCCTGTTTTGGAGGGTCTTGCTCCAGCATTGACTCTTCGGGATAACCTGCTCCAACTTAGGCAAACTTCACTTGGGACAGGGCAGCCTTGTGAACTCCAGATGACCTAGCTCACTCTGTAGGTATTGTCACTCACGCTAAAGGCTGAGCCCTGTCTCTAGTGACTCAACACAAAGCCTGTGGCCAGAGCAGTGCGAGGCCCGTGGTTGGCTGAGCACATGTGTGTGGTGCCATATTCCAGTTATCTAAACTGACTCTTTTCTGGTGAGTGCCCTCTCCTGTGTGCATCGCTCGGGCATCGCAATGTCAGACTCAATAAAAAGCTCCTTTGAACAAACTATTTGTCCATTTGTAGCTTTTAGCATGAGTAAGGCAGCCTGGGCTGGTTGCATGAATTGTAGAATCGACCCTGAGCTTCTGAGTCTTAGAAAAAGTAGAAGCAGCTGAATTAAAGGGTCCCAAAGAGTCACCAGGAGCCAAGAGCCCTGATACCTGGTGTTCCGAATTATTATATAATGCAGGGCTTGAAAGCAGAAGTGTTTGAGAGAGAGCGCGACTGAGGGCAGAAACTGTGAGAAATTAAGAAAGGTGACAAAGAAGCTGAAACTCAGTGAAGAGCTACAGGCAGAACCTAGACTATGGGGACTGGAAACCCCAGAAGAAATCAAAAGAGCTACTGAGGGTTTCAGAGGCAAAAAGTCTGGGTGCCTAGAACTGAGGACACTGCACCAGACCCAAGCCTCAAGCACCCAGAGCAATGAATGTCTCACTTGGAAAGCTTGGAGCCATAAGTCTCTTGATTACCAAGGCTTAGAGCTATAGGCCTCTGGCTTCGGAAATTCAGGTAGTAAGTGCCTAACCCTGAATGTCACATCACGGAAATGGCTTCTTATCCACCTACGATTCCTACCTAGACACGGGCTTTAGGGCTTCAGCTTCTCTGCAGGGTTTGTTGGGGGAGGCACATGCTTTGGGGGAAGGAATGGATGTGATATAAAGACCTTTTCAGGTCCTGTGGGCAGGCTTGTTCCAAGTCAGCAGGAAACGTCCAGAGATGGGAAGGGCAGACAATACGAGAGGATTAAGAACGCCCACAGTGAGGCACCTGCCCCTCCATGAGGGGTGTTTGCATTGAAGCGGTGGCTTACCACCACGGCTCCCCTCCACAGTGGGATTCCCCAGATCCCTTTCCCATCCAGAGGTCCCTCAGGTGACACTCAGGAGCTCCTGTCTCCCACGCTTCAGCTCTCACTGAAGACTTTGCTTGTCTGAAGCGCTCCTGGCCCTGACTCCAGGGCCCTGCCTCTCCAGGCACCACCTTTCTTACCCATCCCTCCTGACTGCAGCCAGGCCTCTTTCCATTCTGAATCCTGAATGTCTCCGTGGAGATAAGTCATGGCTTTCACCTAAATACATTGCTTCCTCTTTTTTGGGGGGAGGGGGAGGGTGCAGGGTTTCTCTGTGTAGCCTTGGTTGTTCTAGACTCACTTTGTAGACCAGGCTGGCCTCAAACTTAAAGAACTCCACTTGCCTCTGCCTTCCCGATTACAGGCACGCACCACTCTGCCTACAGGATTCCTCTCTTAAGCTAGCCAGACTTAAGTTATCCCAATATCCAGATTCTGCATGGCCCTGGACAGGGCCTGTCCTGGTCCCTGGAAGTCCTGCAAAGTCAGATGCTGCAAATGAGTGAGTCCAGGGCCTGGTTAATCTGCCCTTCAGGCTGGGGGAAAGGCTTACTTTCTCCAAGGCTTTGCACTCAACTCCCCGAGGTGGTCTTGGTCAGGTGCCCTCACTTCGCCTTGCTCCAGAGGACCTCCCAGTCTTGCTCTGAGTGGGCGGTAAACAGTCTTCCTTGGGTGCAGCAGCTCCACTGTTGAGCAGCAGAGCCCTTCTTGCTACTTCTTCCCTCTGGCCAGGCAGGCTCGGGGTGCTAAGACCACCAAGGCCGCTCCTGCCATTTCAGCCCTGAGCCTCCTGTTTTGCGCAGGAGGAAACTAAGGCCTAGTGGGCTGGTAAACAGTACCCTGGGTCCCCAGATTAAAGACGTGATGCTGGCTCCATTCAGAGGTTCCCCCTAGGCCGGAAGGACCCTGCCTCCCCTTCCTGCTCTCCCCGGAGCATCAGCGGCGCCACCCGCTAACGGGAAAGCAGCGGCGCAGCACAGACTTGACTCATTCCTAACGTTTACAGAGGGTCACTTATTAGCCGGGACGTCCCGAGAGGCGCTGGGGGCGTAATAGGTTCCAGCTGTGGCCGGGTGCCTGCGATGGGTCGACGCCCAGCCAGAGCAGGAGGGGTGCGGAGGGGGAGCGGGAGGGGTGCGTCCCTGGCAGCCAGCCCTCTCCTCCCGCCTCTGGTCCCCTGCGCGCAAGGGAGGATTGCAAGCGAGGGCTGCCCCGCCTCCTCGCAAATGGAGCGGGGGAGGGGTGCGGGGCTCTGCTAACCGTGCAAGGAGGTCTGTGCTGACCCGCGTTTGCATCCCCTGGGATCCCACCCGGACAGCCTCCTTCCCCATGTTTAAGTTTGCTGTCGGTGGGGAGCGGGGCTGGGGGAGTTTCCAGCCCCTGCCCCTCAGGCTTTGTCCATTGCTGCCACCAGTGGCTCCCCAGCCTAGGTGGGTCACCACCTCTAGGGCCAGGATCTTTCCTATCTAGCCTGGCTCTGGGGAAGGTTCTAGCAGGGCAGTGGGGAGTCTCTTGCAGGGAGCCGCAGACTGTGCGAAGGACACCACAGCTGGGCAAAAGGGACTTCCATGGTCACTTTCCTAAAAGACCCAGGACTCAGATGAGCTGGGCCATGTTTGTTCCTTCCTATTGCCCTCAGCGTATTTCTCAGCTCAACGTATGCCAAAGACCCTAGCACTGCCCCTGTGAGTAGCCCATCTAGATCCCGCTCCAAACGGGTGCCTGAAGCCCAGCGGGGAGATTCATCACTCCTTCCCCTCTGCGGTTGTGTGGAGGGAGGCCCACCTAGGGGACTGGCATCTCCCTCCTCTGCGTCAAAGCAGGACTCCCTTCTAAGGGAACTGAGGAGGGGTTCCCCTCAGTGCCATCAACACACCACAGATATACCTTGTCACCATCCGTATGGAGTGTGGGGTGATATTACAGGCCATCCTGGGTTCCAGAGCCCCAAGGGCTGTTGCTGAGTGAAGGGTGGAGGTCAAGTATGGAAAGGAGAGAGACTGGGCCCCAGAGAGGCCTTGCATAAGGCCTCTGTCCACCAGCCCCTAGTCCATGGGAATGGAAACTGCTCAGAGAGCTTCCTTGAAGTTAACTGACCCCTCCATGCTCTGGAGCTTAGGAACCTCACACTGCACTTTTGCCCTTGCCTGGAGACTGACTGGAGCAGGGAGCTCTAGGGGTGGGGTGTGTACCCTCCCCCACTCTGGATCTTGAATCATACATCGAGGGGGGCAGTGGTAGTGGTTATTGTGATGGGGAGACAGAGCCCAGGGACAGGGCTCCAGTGTGGGTCCGTATCCAGGAAAAGAGCCTATCACAAGGACAGGCTCTAATGTGGGGTGCTGTCCTATTCCCCAACCTGCCCCTAGGCATAACCCTTCTACTCGTGGTCCCTCCAGATCTGAGGTGGGGAGGACCCTGAACGGGAATCCTGGCAGCATCCAGGCACAAGCACTGGTGAGGAAGGGTGGAGATGACTTGAAGGCCAGACTCTGGGGTACATGGCCTTTTCCAGCTTGTGGGGCGTGGCTGCTGTCTAGGTTGAGCAGAGGAAGAGTCAAGTGTGTCCACTGCAGGGGGCTTCTTGCAGGGTTTGGGGGGGCTTTGCAGCGCTGCTTCAAACTGTGGGGACAGAGTAGAGCATGCAGGCACTCCCCTTCTTGGCCTAAGGGTTGAAGCCCAGCTGGGGCCAGTCCCAGCAGGTGAGCCTGCTACTCCCTCTCCAGGCATGGAAGAGGCCTGTAAACAGGAATGCAAAAAGCACATGAGCTAATCCACTGTCTCTTGCTTATGTCTGTAGCCACAGACAGGTGGACTGGAAAGTCTAGGTGCTGGTTCCTAAGGGAGAGCAGAATGGATTTAAAAAAACAAACGAACACGGACGTTTCAGGTATGGAGAAAGGCAGGACTCACTGGTGCCTTCCAGATAAAGAACTCAGCAGCAAGCAGGGCAGGACCCCCAAACCTTTGTTTAAAATCTCTGAAGGAAAGGGCATCTAACAGGAAAACCCAGTGTAACTTGGGTACTATTTCAGGCCCTAACCCAGGCAGCAGGCGGGGCAGGGCTGGGAGATGATATAGAGCTAACTCAGTGCAGTGCAGGGGTGGTTAGGCCTGCTGCTGAGTTCCAACAGTGCCCTCATGTGTCCCTATCCAGTACTGCAGGAGGGCTGCCGGTCCTACCCAAGCAGGAGGGCTAAACTGAGGCTGGGTCAGGGACAGTAAGAGAACCTGTGACACAGGCAGGTTAGGCAGGTTGAGGTTTCTTAGCACTATCCATTATCCAGGAGTAGATGTTTTAAGGTAAGTTATCTTGACTTGGAAACTGCCCTTCTCCCCCGCGTGGGAAAGCCAGGGCTGGGTGAGTTTGGGACTGCTGACAGGGTCTGTTTTAGGACTGAGACTCTACCCTGAGCCCCCAAACACTTGTGGGGGTAGTTTCTGGGTCTCCAGATCTCTGGACAGTCCCCTGCCTTGTATGCACCTGGTTGGATGCCCATGGACCCTCCTTTAGTGAACTGGCCTGGCCAAGAGCAGGCCCACCTGGAGGCTCAGAGCACTTTGGCCTCCTGCAGAGGTTTGGTCGGAAAGCCTGCTGGGCTCTGTACCTGGTAATGTCGGCTCTTGTGTTTGACAGGCTGCCTTTCCAGCTGCTTTGATTGACATCCCTCACCCCCTTACTGTACCTGCCAAGCTGGGGAATGGGCCTTGCCCCCAGAGCAGAAGCGTCTAAAGTCACGAGGGGGCTAGATGCTGGAGAAAGGGATGAAGACGAAGGGGCAACTCACTCATTCACCCCATAGCACAATGCTTGGCACACAAGCAGGCTCAGACAGGTTCCCAACACAAGTACTTGAAAGCCTTCCTGGAACCGCCGAAGGTATGAATCATTAACTACAAAATGACTCATGGCAGGGAACGCTCAGCAGGGTGAGGAGGCTGTCTGTCTTGTCTGTTCCTATGTCCTGACACCCACACAGGCTTCCTGGGGAAGATGGTAGGCAAGCAAATCAGTGCAGCAAAGGCCCAGGATAAAGAACATGGAGTGAGGAGCAAGGAGGGAGGAGGAAGAAGAAGAGAGGGGGTGGGCTACACAGGGAAAAAACCCTGCAGTGCCATTGTCGAGGCTGAGAGTGTTCTGTTGAGGACCATGGGTAAAGAAGTCTGGGAAGAGGATGTGGTCCATGTGGTCGGTGCAGGGACACTGGCGTCTGGACATGCGGCCCTGGAGACAGAGAGTCACTGTGACAGTGTCTGGACCCACTGTTAGCTCTCGTCCTTGGTGGACCTGCACTCCTGGAATCTTGTACCCTTGATCTTTGGAGTAAGGAGTGACTTTGAATAGAGAGGGGTGGCTGGGTCTCCAGGGGTCTCCAGAATGACAAAGGCAAAAGGAGAACCCTGGATCTTGCTGCCCATCCCCAAGATGTCTGGTGATCTAGTACTTAAGCTCCTGGGGACAATCAGTAATATTTATAATTACACTGGAGGCCGGAATGAAAACCCTAGTGAGGGGCTTGGTGTAGATGCAGGCCTGGGACAAGCATGTACCCTAAGAGGGTACTTCAGCTAAGTGTCCTTCCCCATACCTGACACCACTCCTTTGTAGATGTTACTGAATGAGTTCTGTAAGTCAGGAAAGAGGTGCCTGGATGGTGTAAGCTGTTCTGGCAGGTTACTAAGCTTGAGGGGACCTCAGATTTAGCTGGCTGGGCAGAGGGCAGAGGACAGGGGACAGAGGGCAGCCTATAATGGCGTTTGTAGTACTTTATGCTGTGAGGCTGAGCTGAGCCATAGGACTAATCATAGGAAGCTGGTCTTAGAACAGGTGGGTCCAGAATATTGAAGACTTGGTTGTCATCAGCAGTTGAGTGTGTGAAAACTAACAAGATATTAGTTTAAGGCTATCATCTTGCTTTAAACACAGAAGAAAGCAGGAATGTAAAATGGTGGAGCCACTGTAGAAAAATAAGGTGGCCATTCCTTAAAGGATTCATGTAGAATTCGAGCTAGATCCCACAGTCCTTCTAGAACAGACCCTACAAAAGTGAAACTGGAGACCCAGATGGATGGACCTGCACCCTGCCGATGGCAGCACAGCTCTCAGTGATGAAGAAGCTCAGTGGTCCATGGAGAGACGACCTGGTGAGCGACAGACAGTCCACACACGGGAGGACTTAGCCAAGCTACACTATGGGAGGGCCTTGAGGTTGCTACGCTAAGTGAAATAAGCTGACAGGCTCCATCCATGAGAGATTCCTAGAACTATCAGATATACAGGGACAGAGATAGGGTGATGGCTGCCATGGGCTGGGAGAGTTAGTGTATAATGACAATGACAATTTGAGAAGATGAAACCATTTTTGGGCTGGATGGTGGTAATGCCTGAGAACAGTGCAAATACTACTGAACTGCACTTTAAAATGGGGGAAACGGTGGATAATATGTTATTTATTTTTATTACAAATTAAAAATTGAAAAAAGCTGAAAGTCAGTGAGCCATGCACATATTTCTAATCGGATGAACAAACCCACAAGTTAAAAGAAAAGGAAAAATAAATGTGTGAGCTGGTTAAATATAAAACTAACATAGAAGGAAATGCACTGGTTGGTTTTTTTGTCAACTTGATACAAACCTAGACATTTCTGGGAAGAGGAAATCTTTTTTTTTTTTTAAGATTTTTTATTTTTATGTATGAGTGTTCTATCTGCATGTACACCTACATGTCAGAAGAGGGCATCAGATCCCATTTTAGATGGTTGTGAGCCACCATGTGGTTGTTGGGAATTGAACTCAGGACCTCTGGAAGAGCAGATAGTGCTCTTAACTGCTGAGCCGTCTCTCCAGCCCCCAGAAGAAGAAATCTTAGTTGAGGAAACACCTTTACAAGATTGGGCTGTAAGCAAGTCTGTGGGATATTGTCTGGATTAATGATTGATGGGTGGATGGGGGCAGTGTGTTGAGGACAGGGCCACCCCTGGGCAGGTGGTCCTGGACTGAATAAGAAAGCAGGCCAAGCAAGCCATTAAGGAGCATTCCCCATGACCCCTGCATCAGTTCCCACCTCCGGGTTCCTTCCTCAACTTCCCTGGATGATGGGCTACAAACTCAAAGATGAAATCAACCCTTTCTTTCCCAAGTTGTTTTTGGTCATGGTGGTTTATCACAACAGTAGAAACCCCAACTAAGATAAGAACCGCGTGCCACCAGCCAAGGAGATGAAGAAGCAGGTGATACTCAGGTTTAGTCCAAGCATTTCTTGGACTTTCACAAAAGGTCTTGAATTCTGGACACCTTACTGGGAGGCAGAAGTTGCTGCTCTCTCTGCTTCAGATCCCACGATACTAAAAAGACAGAAGCACAGGAGTCACTGCCTTTATGTCCTGCTGCTATGGTGAGGCTGGGCTTGGTATAGAAACGTGGGTCTTTTGGCTGTGCAGGACACAGTGCCTCTGCTGGGTTCTGGAAAGGTGTCTGGCTATATTCCAACATGGCAGATGCCATTGTGATCGATGAAAATATGTGAGAACAGCGCATACAGCATGCAGAAGGATGGAGTCAGAGAGCTCAGGAGTTTTGATGCCTTTTTTTTTTTTTTTTTAAATAACAACTCATTCTGGAGGGAAGGCCAGAAAGAAGCACACCAATTCCTTCTGGGGCCAGTGCCCCATGACCTAAACACTTTCCACATCATAACCATCACCCCCTAGACTTCCGGCTCATGAACCCTTTGGGGGCACAGTCAAGCCACACCCAACCACAGCAGCAGCTTCTGCCAGCAAATATGAAAATTTATAATGGACAAGTTCCCAGAAACTAGAACTTAGCTCAAACGAAACAGCTTGAAAAGCAACCAAGTCACTAGTGGAAGACCTCTGCACACGGCTTCCCATCTGTCTTGGCTCTGCAGTTCTAGGTCTGCAGGATCCAGGAAGCTCTCTTCTTCCTGATGCACAGTGAGCCTCCCCTTCACGTGTAATTTTAGGGGATCTTTGAACTCACTGAGCCAATGTGTTCTCTTCCAGAGACTTCAAAGCCTTTCAGGGCCTCCAAGCCTGGTCCTTGTCTTAGGTTTAGCTCTCAAGAGGCCTTTGGGGCAGGGTGCTCTGGGATGCTGTGCAGTGGCTGGTGTGTGAGTGTGTGTGTGTGTCCCTCTGTGTGTGTGTGTGTGCAGATGAGGCAAGGGAAGGGAAGTCTGGCCCATGGAAGAGGGATGTTGAAGAGCTCTTCCAGGCAGGGGGAGCAGATTGATGTCAAAGCCTATGTTCTTGGCCATGTAGGTAGCTTTCTCCAGCCTTGCCCCTTCTCTGGGTCCCACAGTTCCCTGTATGTATCCAGAGGGGTACCTGGATGTACCCTGGAGTTCGGCCACAGGTCTGATAGGCCTATCTGGGTATCTCCTGGCGCCTGCCTGCTGCATGCTCACCTCATGTAATTGCACAGAGATCTCAATCACAGCTGTGCAAATAGCAGGTGTGGCTGGGCAGACAGAAAAGCCTCACCAGGCTCTGGAGGACTTTCAGGTGACAGCCTCCCAGGGACAGTGAGGTTAGCTGCATGCAGAGGCCTCCAGCACCCTTCCCCAGAGACATTTGCATCATTCTGGGCTTTTACCTCAAGTCCACTGGCCAACACACAGCCTCCCAGCTCTGCCCTTAGCCTCCAAGGAGCTGGTCACGCCCTTTTAGGATGATGTGTGCTCAGATGGGGACTGGCCTGTGTTTTGTGTCCTGTGGTGTGTTGACCCTCTTCTTGAGTCCCTCATATGCCTTGTGCTCACAACTCAGCCTGAGACACCTTTGGGTAGAGAGCTCACAGAGGGTCCCCACCCATCACACTCTCTTGTCTTGTTGCATCAACTAACTTATTCTTTTAAGCACATTTATTTGTTTGTGTGGTATGTGCATGTGTGTGTGTACATGTATGTGTGTGCTGTATCATATCTGTGGAGGTCAGAGGACAAATTTAGGGAGTTGGACCCTCACCATATGACTCCCAGAGATCAAACTCACGTCACCAGACTTGATGGCAACTGTCTCCACCCATTGAGCCATTTCCTCCACGACAACCGACTTTACTACTCTGCTGTGTCACAGTCTGTCCTAAGTGGGCAGGTGTGTATGCCTATGTGTACAAAGATGCTACCATGTTATTTAGCCACCTGGCACCAACTGCGCAGTTAACCCTTTCAGGAGACCTGATGTATTGTTTACCTAGGACCACGTCAACCCCCTGCAGCATGGCTTTGAGAGCTGGATTAGTGAACACCCTGAGTCAAAAGGTCCACCTGGGGTACACTGAGACCCCCCCCCAGGGGTTGGGGACTGCTGGCTGGAGCGGCTGGATAGTGCAGGGAAAGCATGATGTGGAGGCTTAGCATGACTTAGCAGACTCGGAAGTAGGCGGGTTTAGGGAATGGGAGGTGGTGAGGGTAGAGGGATACAGGGCTAATTGCGTTGGTACTGTTTTACAGGTAAGTTTCACAAAGATAGCAATGAAACCTCTGCAGCTTACAGAGTAGGGGTATCCCCTAGCGGAAGGCCCTCTTCCAGCTCAGACCCGACTGCTTCCATGCCTGGCCACTAGAACAGTGGAGCCCTGTTGCTTTGCCTTTGGTGTGTAGGCTCCAAGCCTAGGGCTCCAGAGGGGCGCTGGCCTTCGGGCTGCTTCTCTGGCAAGCGCATTCACACTGAGCATGCGCACAGGTACAGCCTGCTCCTGGGAGGCGCACCTGCACTCCAGCAGCGTCCTATCTAAAGTGCTCTCAGGACCTGCTCTCCAGGGGTCACAGAGGGCAGCCACTTCACTGACCTGGATCACGGTGTCCAGCCCCAGTTGAGACTGCTCCGTGGTGTCCCCATCATCGGGATTGCTGGAAGTGGAACTCATCTTGGCCAAGAGCACAGAACCTCAGATAGGCGTCTGCTCCTTGAGCCTCAAGTGCCCAATACCTTCCTCTGCGGACCTCCCCACACCCGCGTGCTGTCCGTGGAGCCGCTGCGCTGGTTCTGCCCTGTTGAATTCACTTGCTTCGTTGCTGCCCCGCCTTGATTGTGGAGTCCACACTCTAAACAAGCTCATGTGGGTTGCTGCGGCAACCAGGACGCTGAGGCCTCGTTTCCCTGGAAATAGGAGTAAGGGCTTGTTGTGAGGACTAAGGCACACTGTTGGTGGTTTCCCTGGAGACCTGGAGTGAAGCTGACCGGAGGGAGAGACCAGCCTCTTCGTAGAGCCCCCAGTTACCTCTAGTGAGACTGCTTGCTTGCTGATCATGCCTAGCAGTGCAGACCACAAGCCCATCCTCCCTTCAGGGTCACAAACTGACTTAGTTCACGTGTCAGAGAACTTTGTGATCAGTAGTGAGATGTGTGTTGCAGATGTCTAAGGATTAGGGAGGGACAGACCTTCCCCAGGAGCAAAGGTGGCCCCTACGGAATTGCATCTCTTCCTGGCTATCCTCACGACACTGATCTGGTTCATAATCCTATCCAAGCAGACTCTCAACCTAGTTCTGAAACCTTTTGAACTCTGCTCAAGTCTCTCTCTCTGCATTCATTCTGTAATCCATATATATGCATACAGATATAGAGACATATTTACTGTGTGCTATGAGATGTCAAAGTTAATATTAATAATTAAAATTAGAATAAAAGAATCTATCTTCACCTTGGGCCAGGCTACCAGGGCAGGTGAAATTGCATGAAAAGTTTATGTTATTGGAACTGCTAAACCTTGTGTGTATGTTGTTATTCAATAAATTTTGACAAGGAAAGCACAGACATGTTCATCTATTTTTCTGGCATAGCATGCTCATGGCAAAAAGGTGTCCTGGAGTGTCCCAGGAACAGGAGGGCTGTTCCTGAGGCGGGAACAATCTGTTCTCCAGTCAGGTACACCTTCTGACCCTCTATATTCCATCTCTAGTTCCTAGGATGCACTCAACCAACGGACAACTCCTTTGTTCTGTCCTCCTCTGTTGTCTGCAAAGCCCTTGGTATTGTTCACATATACACCCCCTCCTAGCCATGTCCAGGAGCCTAAGGCTCCTACTCTGGATAGTAGGGTTGGTCTGGGCCCTTTTGTGGTCCATGAATGTCTCCTCTGGTCCAGCGCTATTGATGACAAGGAGAGTCTTCAGCACAAGCCCAGACCATGTTCTGTAATGAACCTGCTGGATTCGGCATTGAAGACAGTGGGTCTCAGGGGGGCCTTGGCCAGTCCTGACCCTCCTCCTAGTGGACTGGGCTGAGCCACCCATCCTGAGTTTGGGGAGCAAGCCCCGCTGCAGCTGCCAAGGACACGCTCTGCCCTTACTGTCTGCCCTCCCCTGATTTTGCCACAGAAAGCACAGATGCATTCATCTATTTTTCTGGTATAGCATGCTCATAACAAAGAGGTCCCGGGAATCTGTGGCCTCCTGTCTGTCTGGTTGTTTAACACTTCTGAACTCAGAGGGAGACTCCTTTTCAGGGAGGGCTTTGGTCACCATTTCTTCCTCCACGCCTGCAACAGCCCCAGCACACAGCAAGCCCTGGATTCCCTGTTCCATGGAGGACGGTTCACAGCTGTGCAGAACAGAAACATCATCCTGGCTGGTCTCAGGCGTCGACAGACAAACACACACTGGCAATAGTGGGAGGTTAGTCTTGGTACAGTGATTCGGAACAAGTACACAGGGCCCACTCTCTGTCGCAGCCTACAGGACATACACTTTGGGCAGCAAAGGGGCTGCAACCCAGGTCAGCCCAGCCTTGTCTGCCCTCAAGAGCCACTCCCCGTGAGCAATTGTTGTTGCCTCTGGCCCTGTGAGTTCAGCACATGAGCAGTCCACCCTGTCTCAGGGGCACAGAGTCACCAAAGGGACAGAGATGGCCACAGACAGAAAGCCAGATTCCAGAGCAATTCCGGCCAGACAGGCTATCCTGGGGCTGCAAAGCAAGGACGCGCCATGTCATTCCTTTGTGCCCTCCACCCTCTTCTTGAGAATTGTCCCTCACATGAACTGTGCTCCAGGGATGTCAGAGCCATGACGGGGCCAAGTGTCAGCTACTTCTGAGGCTGAATGGCACCATCCTCATTCCTCGCTGCTGAGTGAGGCTAAGGCAGGGTAGGGTGAGGCTCTGGGCACCTGATGTTCACACAGAAGGGACAACAGAACCCTTTATGAGGACTTCCAAAGTCATGTTCCTACTCCAGGAAGATTTGGGTCAGGGAGGGCAAATGAGCATTTGTAGGGCCAGGGATGGCATATAGAAGAGGGGCCAACTGTTTCTGAGGGATCCAGACAAGGAGGACCTGGGAGGCCTTGGGCAGAGGAGAACCTCACCCTCTACCCGCTCAGTGCTCACCTGGCCTGTTCAAAGGATGGCTGGTGGATGGTCCTGGTTAGTGGCTGCTAGGGGTAGCTCAGGGACCCTGCCCTCTGTCACTCATCCTCAAGGAATGGGTAGAGACTGAATACCAAGATACAACCAGGAGAAGGCCGTGGGGGGAATTCTGCCTTCAGTGGCAAGAGAGGGCGTGGAGCTGCTGGTCATTCACAACTTGGCAAGGACCCACAGCATAAGAGCTGAAAGAAATGAAGAAGGCCCAACACACTGGATCTGGCCATGACTTCCTGGATACAACTGTACAAACATGGATGTAAAAAATAGCAGATAATTTGGACTTCATCAGCATTAAAACACTGTACACCTGAAGGAAATATTAAAAAAAAAGAAAATGCAGCACTCAGAATATTAAGTGAGAAAAATACTTGCAAACCATCCATATGATGGGAAATAAAATTTAAAATATATAAAAACTTCCTAACATTCATAAATACAGCACAATAAGTAAAAACCAAATAGACATCTCTCTGTTGGACACATATAAAGGACCAATAAGCCTAATTATTTGGGAGGAACTGCACTGGGGTGAGGTCATGCCTGTTAAGGTGGCTCCTATCAAAAAGGTAGAAAAACATGCTGATGAAGATGTGGATTTGCTGGAATGTGAAACGGTGAAGTTGCTTGAAAACAGCATGGTACTTCCTCAAAAAAAAAATATCAAAGGCATACCATGTGACCCAGCAATTCCACATCAGGGTGTGTACCCAGAACAGAAAACAGAGATGGAGAGATTTAGCTGCCATGTTCATAGCAGCCGAGTGTCTGCTGATGGATGAATAGATAAGCAGTATTTGGCCTATCCATACAGTAGATGGTTGTGCAGTATTTAGCAGGAGGGACCTGTTGTGGCAGGGAAGGACCTGGAGGACATCAGGTTGAGTGAAGTAAGCCAGTCTCAACAAGACAAGACTGTGCAGTTCCATCTACATGAAGTTGCTATGACTGTCAGATCCAACAGACAGGAGCAACCATTCTCCTCCCTATTCGATGCTGAGGTTGGGGAGAAGCAGGGAGCTGGTGGCTCATGGTAACATGGTTTCTGTTTGAGAAGAGAGGAGTCTAGCAGGGCATGGTGGGGCAACCTAGCAATCAGGAGACACAGAGAGGTGGGTCTCTGAGGTCAAGGCTAGCCTGGTCTACATAGTGAGTTCTAGGTCAGCCAGGGCTACATAGTGAGAACTCATCTCAAGAAAAAAGAAAAAAAAAAAGGGATCAGAGTTGTAAAGGTGGATGGTGCGGTGTGAACATTTTAATGCCTTGAATTGCATACTTTAACACGGTTAAAATAACAAATGCTATGTTTATTTATTCAGTAAAATCCCTATGCAACCCCTAAACTCGAACCCAACAGCCACAAAAACCTTTCTTGTGAGCATGTATGAGCATGTACATAGGGGAGACATAGCAGACACTGCACCACAGACCCTGAACCTAAACTGGCCAGCTTCTAGTCTGTCCTGGGCTAACCAAATAGCCCTGGGACAGGCAGAACGGCCTTGTGTGCCCTGTGTTTTGAAGTGATACACTCTAGTCAGTCCTCCTAGGCCTGACAAATATCCCTAACACTCCCTTTCGCACTTAGTCTGGTGCCCATCTACTTTTCTAGGGCATCACCTATCTCTTGTGCCCCATGCTTCCCTGAGCAGGTGGCATAGCTCCCACCCTCTGTTTGATCTGTACCAGGCCTGCTTGGAAGCTCGTGTAGCTGCGGAGTAGGCCAGGGCTCCCAATGTCCCCATCGGACAGTGGTGATAGTAAGGCCAGCCGGCAGGTGGATTGCAGGCCCATCCCAGCCCTGGATCAGCAGAGCGTGTGCCCCAGAGCCTGGTAGAACATGCCCCCAACAAATCCGCAGACATAAAAGAGCTTCACACATTATAAGTTTCCTCTACATGGTGTCAGAGTTGCCTGAGGCCCAGAGCATTCCTCTGATAGAGGCCTGAGGCCTCATGAGTAACAGAGGGGCTGGTAGAGAAGCCTGAGTGGAGAGACTGTACTGCCATCCCGGAACCACAGGGCACAGGGGACCTGACTTTCTGTATCCATGCTGAGCTTTAACAGGCAATGGGGCCTCTGGGTACAGGGATCCTGTCAGACCACAGAGTTCCAGAGAGAAAGACCACTGCCCACAACAGAGGAGGGGCCTTTCCCACAGTCTACCATGAATGTGGGTGGACCTCAGTTGACCTTTCTTAGGATACCAGCAGCTGCCTGTCTTCATGTGTGCTTCCTTTTGGTCCTTGTTGCAAAATCTGGGGTCTGGCACAGAGCTGCATAGTAGAGTGTTGAAATGGTGGCCTGGAGGGTCGGCGTGGCCATCCAGGACTGGTGGAAGGGCTGTGAATGCAGGACTCAGGTGTCTGGGTCCCAGTGTGGGGCACATGACTCACAGCAGGGGAAGAGGCAGCAGACGATGAGGTGCTTACACAGACCTTGCTCAGGGGTGGCTGGGTCTCCTGCGTGACTTAAGGAGACTTCCGTGAGGCGTGTGTGGAGAGTGAGGCTAGGAAAGTTCCTAACCCATTGTGGCAAGCTGACAACTGGCCACTTGCAGTATAGAGCCTGTAAGTGGCCCTCACAAGGAGAGCATGAGGACTGGGGACTTGGTGTGGCGGCCCTGGATGCCACCTTGGTTTTCCTCATAATTGACAGACAGATTGCAGAGGAACAGGGGGTGGGAGCTCCAGAGGACGGAGAGGATGGGCACAGTGCTTCGTTGGAGCCTCCTGAAGGAGTTCAGCTACTAGCCTCTTGACCCAGGGCTCCCAGCCTCTGTGCCCTGGATCCAGGTCTGCTCTGGAGAGCTGGCAGCCCAGGGAACACTGCCCCTGTGCAACACCCATGTGAAGTCTCTCTCTGTATAGCCATCTGGCCATTAGTGAAATGGTGAGGCAGTGTGGCGCCTGCATCTCCTGCTTCCTGAGATCCATTTCATGTACTGCATCCAGATTGGAGTGTCCCCTCCCTGCCAGTCTTTCCTGGAGCACTTCCTGAGGTGCAGAAGCAGTGTGGTTAACCCTGTGCTACACTGAGAGGTTGCATCAATACATTTGTGGTTGGCCTGAGTCATCGAGGCCTTGTGAAACCCATAGGCTCTGACAGCTACGCTGACCACTCTGGCTTCACTGTCCCCTCCATTTCCCCTACTTTAAATATCGATACTCTGGGGTCTGTCGGGTGGTAGTCTTGGGTCCTTCCTGTAGGTCCCTTCAAAGTCAAACACTGCAACAGCCTATATTTTCTCTCCACGGCCCCCCTGTGATGTCCTTAGGGGTTCAAGCAGAGCCAGGCTCTTTCTTCTCCTAGTGCTGTCTATTCTGTACGCTGACATCAAGCCCAGATGTAAAGCACACAGAGGATAATGACACTGTCCAACCATGGAGAGCTCACTATAGCTTTCACCAGAGGTGCTGAGTAAGGAAGGACAGGTATAATTCTGGCCTGCTGGACACTGCAGGTCACGGAAAGGGAAGGGCAGAATAGAGGGTAAGACGCTTAGGCAGCACTTTGCTCAGCGGTGGCTGGCTTGGTCTCCTAGGTGACTTTAAGAGGCTTCTGTGAGGTTGTGTAGAAAAGCTGGAAAGGCCCAGGTTCTGAGCAAGGAAGGAAGTGCCTGGCCTGGCTGCAGAGGCTGCTTCAGAGCTGAACTATCCAGGGCTGCAGGGCCCACCTCCCACAGACTGCAGTGTTGGGGGGAACGCTGTGGGCAGGGCATAGCAAGTGCAGTGTGAAGGGCAGAGGAAGCCAGGACTCTGGAACCTGAACAGCCTTGGAGAGGATCAACTGTATTCTGGGCAGCCCCGGAGACAGAGCTAGACCAGGCTGAAGGCTGCAGGGAAGGCTAACCAAGGCTAGCTCACAGGTTGCAACCCCCTCAGAGGCTCTGAGCAGCCACTCCAAGCAGGGTGGTTTTCCTACCCCGCCATCTGAGGGCTCTGACTTAGTGCTGTTCCTGGACTCTGTGGCCATGCCCAGTGTGGGTGCAGAGATGGCATCTCTATGGCGCCTGTGGTGCTGTCACCTCGTAGGCTGTTTGCAGACTACAAGCTCAACTGCCTCTGCACTGGGCCTCCTCTAAGGACCAAGGGTCGCTAGGGGCGGCTCCCTCCTGCCAGTCTGGACTTGCACAACACTGAGCAGGGAGGAGGCGGTAGGCAGGGCACTGGCAGTGTGGAGGGGCTTGTATGGTAAGACTTCAGCCATGAGGCGGAGCCAGATGCTGCTTCTAGAAGGCGGCAGCTCCTGGCCAGGTGGGTGCTAGGTCTTCTTGGAAGGAGGCTGGAAGGGTGGGACGGGTAGCCTGAGGGGCAGAGCTGGTCAATTATACGGATGGCAGATGGAGGAGGGTTGGTTTACACTGGTATCTGGGGAATGCTAAGGAGACACAGCCCAGGTCTGACCTGAGGCTTGTTCTTCTCCAAGCTGCCTGAGAGGGAGGCCTCAACCCACATGGGGTCTGGCAGCTGTTGCCTTCCCATCTGAGCCATGGGAAGAGAGGCTGGGCAAGGAAGACTCATTTCACAAAGACAGTGTGACTAGGGTTGGGGTGGGGTGTGAGGCATTAGGTACACACCCCCTCCATCAGGTTAGGCCACTGTGTTTTGGGCCTAAGATTCAGGAGGGAGGAAAAAGGGAGGAGAGTGGTAAGCAATTGGGCCTGCCTCCTTGGACAGGCCCCTGCTGTTAGGTACTGACTCACCCCACTTCAAAGGCCTTGGCCTTCATTCAGCTATTTAACCTGCTGCAAGGAGCCTGCCACTCTGGAACTCTGCCCATGGGGAGCTGAGCCCTACCTGCAGACCTGTTCCTCACCTGGGCAGGTACCTCTTCCTCCTAGACAGTCTACACCAGCTCAAGAGCAGTCCCCAAGGGCCACCAGGGCCTGGCTCAGGGATGCCTGGCTCAGGGGTGCCTGCTCCCTGTGTCTTTGCTCCAGACATGACGGAGCAGGTGCCTTTGTGGCATCACTACCTGTCGGCCATCCAGTCACGGGAGTCGCCCCGTGTCCAGGACTACCAGAGAGCAGAGAATATCCTGCTCACTGTGCTGGAGCGGGCCCATGCCTTGGACAACCGCTTCCTTGTTGACTATTCTCGAGACCTGGAGGCCTTCCAGTTTGCACTGCGCTCCTCAGAGGATGCACTGGATGTGGAGGTGCCCTTGGGGGTGGACTCCGAGGCTCTCCTGCTGGAGGAGTCAGAAGCCACTGAGCTTGGGGGTGGCCCTGCATTCTGTCGCCTGGGTGTCCTCAAGGAGGTATCCGGCCTGGAGTCATGGATGACTGATGACGTCTTCAGCGTCTCCTCAGAGGACAGAGACAAGTGCCGTGGCCACATTGTACCCAGTAAAGTCATGTGTGTCCTCAAAGATCTCCTGGTGGCTGCTGTTGTACACTGCAAACACCACAGGCTCATCCCACCAGGTAATGGTGTGCAGAGTGTGTAATGTGTGCGTGCGCATACGTGTGTGCATGCGTGTGGCCACTGTGTTAGGGCGCTCAGGGTGTGGACTGGCCCATGGGGGCCTAGAGGTCCCTGTGTGTGTGTCTTTCTTGTGCTTATGAATGCAGTGTGAGTTGTCATTGTGTGTCAGGGGCAGGGTGTGAGCCAGGTGACTTCCTCTGGTCCTTGTGCCCCCAGCATCTCTGAGAAAGCAGACGGTTGAGTCTCGTATGACCTATTTCTGCATGGTGGTTTGGAAAAAACAAAAAACCTTTTAATGAGTGCCACTTCATACACATATGAAAGTTTAGACAAGCCTGCTGTTTTGTTGGCCAGCTTGCTTGACAGGGCCTTTGTGGCAGGGCTCTGGGAAGGCAGCCTGATGCCTTTTCCAGCCTGGTGCGATGCTCACCGGGCCTACTTCAGCCTTTGTCACAATCTGTCAGTTCGTATGTGAACCTGGCCATGTGTCTTTGTCAGAATGCAAATGCTAGTGTGCATACATATGAGCGTGTGGGAATGTGAAGAGACATAGGTATGCATGTGAGTACATACGTGTGAGTGCATGCTTCTGTATATACAGGCATATGTGTGTGCCCATTCCAATGTATGGCTGAGTCACTAACTTGGTACACTGAGCTCCAGATAGCTCTGAGGCTGGGTATTTTCAAATGTGCCAGCTTCAGTCTCATGCCAGACATCTTGTTTAGGTAATCTGGGGTGTCAGAGCCCCAGGTGGATGGGGTGCCCAACATGGCCAGAAGCAGCCACAATGGTGGCCAGAAAGGTAGGTACAGTCTGTGATGAAGAAGGGCAGTGGACTAAGTAGTGATGCTCATTTTCTTGGGTTCAGGGTTAGGACATCAGGGTGCTAGGGCACTGGAGACCAAAACAGAACATCCTTCTCCTCTTGGGAGGAGACAGACACACAATGGTGGCAGTTGCTACTTTCTCGTGTGTTTGTCTTTGAAAGTCACCTTTCTGGTATTTGTACTGTGTGTGTCATCAGTGAGTAGGGTAGTTGCCTCACCCAGAGGGCAATAGGATCCCTAGTATGTCGAGTCCTGGTCTGGTTGCATGTCCAGGGGCCTCAGGGCATGGGAGAGTGGGCTGATACCTCAGGATTCCTAGGGCTCTGGGAAATGGTGTGTAACAGAGGCCCACATCAGGGTATCTACATTGCAGTCTGGGCTGCAGGGTCCTGAAGGCCCGAGGCCTCTTAGACAGACTTCCAACACCAGCAGGGCAGCTTCTGGGGGCAGTCCTTCCCAGACCTGCTGGGCCAGGTGTCCCCCAGCAGAAGACTGACTGACCTTTGGTGGCCAGAGACTGTCATTTAGTGTCTGCTGTCTTGCAGCTCCTCTGGTATCTTATCTGGTCATCTCTTGAACCCTCTAATTTAGCATGTAGCATGGCAGGACCATTTCGATGTTCTTGCTTGACCTAACACAGCCATTGCCAGTGGCCCTGTCTCCTGAAGTCCTCATACTTTGCTGAGGTACAAACTCACCTCTTGGGGTAACTAGGAGACTTCTAAATTATGGGCTACCAAGAACCATTCAAACATCTAGGCCCCACCTTGCATGCCCAGATTGCCTCCTGGCTGAGGAAGGAGCTCCACAGCCTAGGCCCATTCCTGCTGTTGTGGCTGAGCTGGGCCCATGGGAAATTCCAGGCATTGCTTCCAACACATCCCTTAAAAGGGAAGCTATCGCTGGTGACAGGGTTCAGCTATCCACTCCTGGAACCGGTGAGACCAGCCAGGGCTGGCTTAGAGGTAGCTAGTGAGAACAGGTGTGGCTGGCTGTCTTCCAGGCTGCTATTTCAAAGATGAAAATGTGTGACTAGAGGAATACAAAGAGACATTTAAATGCTGAATTGAGAGGGAAACTGAGGCTCGTGTGGAATGGAGAATCTCAGAGGTTGCCCCAGTAATCCTGCAGACAGTGGGTGCTGAAGGGTTACACAGAAGGCCCAGGCTGTTTCCCGCAGACTGTCTCCATGCTCACTTGTAATGGAGGCCCTGTTACAACACTTGTGTTGGGGACTATGTTTTAAGCACACCCAGCTTCTCAAGGGTTGGCTGTTCTGGCCTCTGACCCAGGTCCTTCAGTGGACATAGGAAGATAGTGCTGGGGAAAGAAGGGGAGATGGATCCACCCTGAGCCTGTGTGACGGTGTGGGTGTCTCTGTTATCTCCCTGTCTCTGCTGCTGATTTGTTTTGAAAGGAAGAGCGCACTGAGGGAGAAGGCTCCTGGACACACTAGCACCCAGCCATGCCACTCTTGAAATCTCCCCTCTTAGGTGACCTGTGATAGGGACATGAGTTCTGGGTATCTCAGCAGGGAGGGGAGAGAGAAATCTCTTGGCCATAATGTACCATTCGTAAAATGATAGAGGCAGCCAACTTCTGGAGTGTAAGTAGACACAGACCCCATCATACAGATGTCCGGGCTTATCCTGGATTTCTGGGTCACGGCAGCCTGGCAATGGGGTCATCCAAGCTAGTATCTCCTCCTAGGACACCAGGGCCTTCCCCAACACTGACAGCCCCCCCCACCCCCCCATGAACCTTAACCTAAGCTTTTCCTGGACCTTGCTTTCCAGCCCCACTGTGTGGTATGAGGACCAGCATGCTTGCATAGGGCGGCTCTAGACCTGAGCTGTTAGGGAGGCTCTTAGTGTAGGGGGCAAGGTGGGCGCAAACTGTGATCGGGAGAGGTCCAGCCTGGGATCAATCCTGCTGGTTCTGTTTCTTCTCAAGTGGGCTGGGCTGTTATGCCTGTTTGTCCTTCCTGGCCAAAACTGCCCCAGGGAGGCTTGTGAATCTCCAGATACTGTAGGTGACACCATGGCTGAAGCCTATCCTTTTGAGTAATCAGTATATAGGGGGCACAAAGTCCCTGGAATGCAAGCTCTGCCCAAGAATTGACTTTCATTAAGGAGTGAAAGTGTTTAAAGTGAAGCAATAGGATATCTTTATCACAGCCCTCCAACAAAGACCTGCAGGCTCTGAGCTGCTCAGGGCTTTAGGGGTCAGGGCAAGCCTGAGGAAACTTCATCAGCCCAGCTCTTCAAACAGCCAGCTTTACCCAGGCTGGAACGGGGTAGCACCATCCGTGCCCAGGGCTTCTCCTTGGCTCCAGCACGGGCAGAGGTGGAACCTGACCACATCTTGGGGCCAGATCCCACAGGCCTAGGAGGTATAGGCAGTGGGCCCAGGCACCAGGACTGAGGGAGTGGCTGGCAGAGAGAGGAAGGCTCACGGGGGAAGCAGCTGTTATGAAGGATGCTGTTATAGCCCAGCTGGCAGTGCCCCATGAACAGGGTTGTGTAACAGCTCAGTCTGGATGGGTGGGCAGAGGGGCGGCAGGTACTGGAAAGGACAGTCAAGACAGCAGGTAGGCTGTCCTGGACTAAGGTAGGTTAGGTCCGGCGGAGGGAAGCCAGACTGATGGTGGGCTGTTGCAGGTTCACTCAATGCCGCCAGCCTGAAGGAAGGGCAGATGCACCTGTCCCTGCTGGTGTCCAGCGGCTGGAGGAAGATACGCTTTAATGTGGTGCCTGTGGTGAGGAAGAAGCACAGGGTGCCTGCCTTGGAAGGGGCCCAGTTGAAGTCTGGATTCCCTGAGGGCATCTTGAGAAGAATCGCCAGCCACGGAGTGGATCTAGTGCCAGCTAGTGCCCAGCACTGGAGGTAGATGCCACTGTGGGCCTTTGGGTCCTGGGAGAAGGGGAAACATCGTAATGCTCCCAACCCTCGTGTGGGGAGGATCTGAGGGGTTCTTGCCTGCTTCTGTCCTGTGGGCATCTGTGCCATGCTGAGGTTACTAGAATCCCCACAGGAATTCTAATGCTCAGTGACACACAGGGAGCTGCAGGGAGGCATAGCTGGGTCATCTTCTGCGCAGAAGATGGCCAGTAGCATAAGGCTGTAATGAGATATCCGGTGTAGAAGGTCGAGTGGAGGGGACCCTTCACCAGCAGCCAGGTGAACAGCGCAGAGGTTATCTAAGGTTCCTCACACAGTGAGAATGCTCACACTAATGAAAGTGGCTCTGGGGCTTGCTAATACCCTTCACTTGGGGTGGCCTTCCCAGCTTGCAGAGCCCCTTTCAGAATGCTCCCCTCACCTGAGATGTTTCCCCTCCTGTCCAGCTCTGGCTTCTGTAGGTTCCCAGAAGCCTGTGAGACCAAGTCAGAGTCTGTGAGAGAGTGAATGGGACATAATCTGAGCCCATTTGATACCAAACCAAGGACGCAGGGCCTGGGGCCCATGGAGTCTGACATCATTGATCGGCCACATACAAGGCCTCAGTGCTTCTGGGGGAACTAACAAAACACTCATGTCCAAGGTGCTGCCATCTTAGAACCGATTGTTCCTTGTAAGTGATGTTTGTGAAGCTTCTGTGCCAGTCTGAAGCCTCAGCAGAGCTCCGTGGGCCCCCTACCCTGCATCCTACCTGACCCATTCATGCAGAACAGGGCCCACGTGGAGTAACCGTGGGTGCACCAAGGCAAGGGAAAGATAGGGTAGAGTAGAGCCATCTTACATGAAGAAGAGAACGTGGCCTTCCTGTTGCCCTACCTCTCCTTCAGGACCGAGGTTCGGGGTAGAGGTCTTACCCTGTGATGGTTCAGCAAGCACAGATGTGTGAGCCTATGCTGTGCAGGGCCCTGTGCTAAGGGTTCTTAGATGAGGATCCTTCATACACTATTCACCCTCTGGCTCCCATAGAGGCAAGCTTTGGTTTCCCTAATAAGCCCTAGAATGGAGCTCACACCTCCTGCCAGGCGGAGGCCCCACCAATCCCCCAGTCTAAACAAACAGTGGGCTGGCTGGGGTTACCCTTAATCTCTGCGATCTTTGATGAGGAGTCTGAAACCTGGATGTTCAAGACTGAAACAGTCCCTGTTTCCCTTACTAGGGTCTTCAGTTCGACAATGAGCTATCATGGGCCACATCTGAGCAGGGGTTCTAGGCCATATCCATATATGATCCTTGGTTGGAGAAACTGTCTCATATAAGACCCCTGTG
>CM053751.1:69406026-69468996 GCA_028658305.1 Pachyuromys duprasi | reverse complement strand
AGTTGAGGGAGGGTTGGGGAGGGTGGGAGGGAATGAGGGAGGGGGCTACGAATGGGATGCAAAAAACCTAACCTGTGATTGATATAAAAATAAATAAATTTATAAAAAAAAAAAACCTGGATGTTCAAGCCAGCAAACTGAATTGCCTGCTGAGACACAGGGCTTGGGGCCACAGTAAGGGTGTGATCCTCACATGGGGCTCAAGAGGCTCTAGTACTGGGGAGCAGCAGCAGCCAGGACTTTTTCTCCTGGTGGTTTACAGGGCGCTGGGCACCATGAAGCCCAGATCTGACAGGCTGATCTGGCTTTCAGGATCTCCACTGGTTACCTGCTCAGCCGCCTGCTTGGTGCACTGGGCTCCCTCCCTGGCCACCGCCTGGACAGCCTCTCCATTCTCGACCGGGTGAACCTAGAGAGCTGGCGAGGTGGCAGCCAGAACCCTGGCCTAACTTTTGACCACCTGAAGGTATGCATGGTAGCTCTGTTGCTCATGTCTGTGATCAGACAACAGAGGGCAGTGGCCCCCAGCGGTGTCCCTCACACCAGCTCCCATAATAAGCAGTCATGGGTGTTGAAAGATTCAGGGATCACCTGAGGAGTCACAGCTCATGAGGGAGGTCTCTTAGGCATGGCTGTAGAGTAGTGTTGTGGCATCTCAGGCTGGCTTTGGCCATTCCTAGCCAGGTGATGTGGGAGGCCCTGCAGCCTTGAAACATGATTGGGTTGAGCCACACAGGGCTGGACCTCTCCCAGCATGACTCCTCCTTTGGTCTGTGAATAGCCCCAGCCAGATTCCCCTATGGAATGGAGCCAACTGAGACCATGGGAGCTCCTTTCTATGCTCCCTGGGGCAGGACGCTCAGTCACATCTCCATCCTGCTATGGCTTTGCAATAGTTCTGTGCTGAGAAGAACAAGAAAGGTGCAGGGGCAGGGTTCCAATCACCCCTAGTCCCCAGGACAGTGAGGGAAAGGCAGGACTGTGAAGCCTCAGGATCCTCCTGGAGTGTGTGGCCATGCTTGAGACGACCCTCTGCTTGGTCCAGGTGTTAAGAAACAGGTGAGTTGACTTCATCAGGCACTGGCTCTGGGGAACCTCCCCTGTGTGAACTTAGGCCATTCACTGCTTTCTCAGACCTCTGCCTGAGGAGCCAGGTGTGGAGCCAGGTTCTGGGGGTCATTGGTGTTGGACGCACAGAGAATCCTGGTCCCCAAATGAACTGAGAGGTGCTGGAGAAGGAAAAGGGTCTGAGGCGCAGAAATGCAGTTGGCGGTTGGGTTTAGGGGGATATCTAATAAGGACCTTGGAGAAGAAAGGAGGACGATGCCTAATATCCTGGGGTGGGCCCTCTGTCTGCAGACAATGAGCTTAATGAGGGTAGAAAAGAAACCCTCAAGGATGAAAGAAGTCTCAGATAACCCCGAGGGAGTTCTGAAGTTCAGACTGGAGTTCAGCATAGGGTGGAAGGAGAAGAGCAGAGGAGCAGAGGGACACAGAAACACAGAGGAGAGGGATGGGAACCTCAGGAGCTGCTAGGGTGGACAGATAGAGGAGGGGCTTAGCATTTGGGGATGTTGAGGAGGGATTGGTGGAAGTAAGCTGGTGCAGGGCTGGTGGACTGGCAGGTGGTGGGGAAGTGTTCCAGCCGCCCATTGACCAGTGTGACCTGTGTCCTGCAGGCAGTGCTATTGTGGGCCTCTATGCTCTTCCCAGCACCAGAGGACTGGGCAGACCTGCAGGGCTCTGTGTACCGCCTGCTGGTGGTGCTGTTGTGTTGCCTGGCTACCAGGAACCTGCCCCACTTTCTGTACCCGGAATGCAACTTGCTGCAGGACAGTGGCCTGGACCTTGGCGTCATCTACCAACACGTGGAACACTTTGCCAGCCAGCCCGAAGAGTCCTTACGGATCCATGTCACACACCTGGGCCACAGCCGTCCTCCACGCATTGACAACGGAGTCAAGGCGCTCCTGCAGCTCCCTGCAAGTGACCCTAACTACTGGGCCACAGCCTACTTTGATTTTCTGCTAGATAAGGTGAGTGCAGCTGTTGCAAGAGGGAGTGGATAGAGTCCTCTGGGGTCGGGAACTCAAGGATGTCTGGGACTCTGGATGGCTGAGTGTCAGCTAGGACATGGGGCACCATCTCAAGAGGGACCCCATGGGTGTAAGACTGCTCTATGGAAGCCAGGGCAGAGTGCCTGAAAATGCCCCTGTGTTTCACAGAATTGTCCTAAACCACACAGCGCAAATGCCCAGACTCTTCCCACACCTTGGGGCTATGGCTTTCCCTGGGCCTCCTGGGGTCCATTTCCTGTGTATTCCTGGAATTGGCATTCCATGCCCTTTGAGACCTTGTGTTCTCAGGCCTGATGTTCAGAGGTGCCAACCAACTTCCCCTTCCACACCCACAGAGTCTATTGCTTCCCTGCAAAGGCAGGGATCCACCCCGTCCCAGGCCCAAGCACTGCCTCCAAAACATGCCTATTTTTTTAGTCAACTCTTCTAGAGGCAGTGACCTGGGGTGGACATTGTGGTCCTGGCTTCTCCATTTGATTTTGGGGAGCCCTGCCTGTTGGGGGGCTGATAGCATACCTACCACTACTCAAGAACTGTCACCTCCATCTTTGCACCAGGTTGATGGGCCTATGGCCAGCTCTCAGCTGATCTGTTCGGGCGGGGTAGGAGGAGGCAGGGATGCACATTAATGGGGCTTCCTTGGGGAATCATACTTGTGGCAGATACACGGTGTTTGAGGAGGGGCTGTTGGTCCAACTGCAGGGGTGATTGCCCAGGTGGGTCCCCACAGGTAGAGTGGTCATAGAGAATGAGGCGGGCGTAGCCTGGCTGTCTGTGACCTTCTGTCCCTTCCCACTGCAGTTCCAGGTCTTTAACATCCAGGATAAGGACAGAATATCAGCCATGCAGAACATCTTCCAGAAGACCAAGACCATGGGATATGAGAACAGCTGAGCTTGGCTGGGGAGCTCAGTCCCTACCAACCTGCAGAGCTGTTTGGAACTTTTGGAAAAGGAATGGGAATCAGGGATATCTCTTTGAGTGACTGTGAGGGTCTGAGCACCCGGCACTGGGATCTTGAGGTAGCTGCAATGTTCCAGACTGAGCTTGAGGTGAATGGGTCTGTGCTTCCCAGAAGTCCATTGATCCATTTGACAGTCGGCAGAACAGGTACAGGCATGAGACGGCCTGGGTGCTTGCTCTGCCTGTGCTCCATGCTGCTCCTTGGGGTTAAAATACTGTGTGTTCAGTGTTGAACACATTAAACTTCCCAGTGTACCCTGTGGAGCAGGTCCGCCACTTTCTGTATCTCTCAGTGCAAATATAGACTCTTAAGACTATGAAAGGCTCGTGTGCAATGGATGATTTAATGTCAAAGCTTCTCCACTCAGGCAGAGAATGTACCCCCTGGACAGATGTCCCTACTCTCCAGTTGAGAAGGAGCTAAAGCCAGAAGAGAGACTTTTTCACAGCCCCTATACTGTTCTTGCCTGCTCCTTTGTCACTGAGTAGTCTCCTGTTCTCAGCATGCTGTGAGTTCCCTCACACCTCATTAGCCTGAGCAGCTTTCCTGGAGACCAGGGTCCTCTAAGTACCTCAGCTCAGAGACATCTCTTCTTTGTTGTCTTTGACACTTGCCAGCATTTGCTCCTCAGCTTCAGAACTGCAAACTGCACCAAGGCTCTGGGGAGGAGACCCAGGGTTCCACATGTGTGGGGGTCATCCAGTGTCCCAGTGTCCTTCGAGGACTGATAGCTTGTGTCAGAGTAACTACACAATGAGAGCAGGTGTCCAGGGCCTCTGAAGATCCCTGAACAAGGAACCAGGGCCTGAGATATCCCAACATAAGGAAATGCCATGTTGTCTCAAGAGTGGGACTGAAATGGGCCCAGGCCCACCTGGCTATCTCCTCTGTGATGAGTATAAATCACAGTGGCTGTACTTAACAGAAATGAGAGCTGTGAACACAGGAGAGATCAAGAGAACACTTTTTTTAATTTTTTATTTCAGATTGTGTTTTACTATGAAGCTCTGGCTGGCCCAGAACTTTCTGTGTTGACTAGACTGTCCTCAGACTTGTAGAGATATCCTTCTCTGCCTTCTGAGTGCAGGGATTAAAGATGCACACCACCACACCTAGTTAAATTTTTAAAATTATATTTTATAGATTTATTTTGCTTGTACCAATGTGTGTGTGTATATGCATGAGTACCATGGCTCATGTGTGTAGGTCGGAGAACAACTTGAATAAGTTGGTTCTTTCCTTCTGCTTATGTGGGTCAGTCCATAAATTGAACTCAGGTCATCAGAGTTGGTGACAAGGAACTTTTTACCCAGTGAGTTGGCTCATCAGTCAGCAAGGGAATACTTTGAAACCAGCTCTAGTCCACTCCCCTTTAAACAGTCTATCCAAACACATCACATGAGGGTATAGGAGCAGAGCGCAGCCCTCCTTAGAGCTTATCAGTACGACCCCAGTAAGGACTAAGTGGACTGCTGTGAGTGTTTGGGTTACAGAAACTTTGCCAAATTTGTCACCAAGGTTCTATGCTAGCCGCATGACCTGTGGTAGAGCAGGATGTCAGGGTCTCTGGAGTTTGCACTGGCACCAACACAGGAGGCGCATATGTTCTCATTAGAAGGGAAGGCTAGAAATAGTGTGTCTACTTGGAAGAGGGCCGTGTGCATTTTGGATCTGACCCACACTAACTCACCTGTCCTGGACAAGAGACAGGACTTGGGAGATAGGCTACAAAATAGGTTTGTGCTGAGGGTACTGTGTAAATCAAAGCCAGGAAGGCTTGCTGGCAAGTTCTTCAGTGCCTTACATGGGTGTTCAGCTTTTTACATTTCTACATGGCATGGTGGTCTACAAATGGACTGGGCTACGTTCATAGCTATTCTGGGATATATGCAGCCTGTGGGCCATAGAGTGGACATGGCTGTAGGCTCATAAAATGTGCTCATTCCATAAGGCAAATGTGGGGAGGTTTTGTACCATTTCAAAATCTGCCACATAGGCAAAGCACTTGATCTCGGAGGCCTAGCACAGGCCAGGACTTTGCCCTGTCTGCATCTTGAAGACTATGTATGTACGTCACCTAGAAATGTCCATCAACTAAGTGACTGAGAAAGCTGTCACTTTTGAGTGGGACTAGCAAGGTTGTGTCATAGCACGACCACAGTCTCAGTGATATCACGTGGATCTCTGCGAGCCCCATCACAGGATGCCCTAAAGCAAGGGAGTGTCATGCACAACCAAAGGATCCCCTAGATACCATATGATCACATTCCCATTGTCAGAGGCCCGTGTGTGTGTTGGCAGGAGTGGAGGATGTCAGTGGGGATGCAGCATAGATTTGGAGGCCAAATGAAGCAGAGCATCAAGCAGAGTGAGTGGACAGGTAAGTAACAAGGACAGTGGCTTGTACCCTCCTGTCATCATACCTGGTGACCTTTACCTCATGCTGGCCTTGGTGTCATAGAAGGCAGCAGTGAAGGATGGTCTTCCCAGAAACAGAGCTTCAAAATAGAATGATTCCTTAATTGTGGTGATAAAAGACCCATGAGAAACACACAGATGTAAGACAGGAGATTACAGGGCTGAAGGCGGCTGCAAATAACATACAAAGTAAATCCTCATGAAAGCCCAGAAGTTCTGAAGTTAAAGACTCCACAATCCGTGAGGCCCCACAGGACATCTGGACACTGGACAGATGGACACCCTACTCTAGGCACCTGGCAGAAGAAGATCAGCAAGCACATGCACAGAGGGCTGGAAGGACTGTCACCAGCTAGCCTGAATGCTGTGCGGAGAAGCCCACCCTCATTGACAAGATTAAATTTTAGTGCATTTCCACAGAGCTAAGATCTGTATACAATATGATTTCTGACCTCAGCAGACACAAAGTAAAAACTAAAACCAAGTGGATTTTTAGAATTAGGAAAGATGTATAACTCATCATTCATATGCAACTTGGTTATCCACTTATAATATCTAAAGACATCTACAAGGAAGCCTTTCAAGGCCTGCAGATGTAAGACTAACATAAAAATATTAAAAAGCAATTGGAAATTAAAAAATTAAATGCCATTTTTAGTATCAGCAAAAATGCAGCTCCCTAGTAATAAATAAACCAAAAGTTATATGCAAGTCCGCTACAGTGAAAACCTGAAACATTGTTTAGAGAAATTTAAAGTCATGAATTCAAGTTTATGGTATTTCTAATATTCCTACTATCCTTAACCTGATAGTTGGGAAAAATACGATAAGAATTCCAGGAAGCTATTTTGTAAAAACAGACAAAATAAGCTCAAATTTTATGTGGAAATTTGAAGGTTTTAGAATAAGAAAAGTCTTCCTCCTTCTTTCTTTGTCTCTCCCTCTCTCTGTGGGGGGAAAGATGGGAAGTGGGAGGAGAGGAAGGGAGAGGAAGAGGGAGAGAGTGAGAGCAAGCAAAAAAGAGAGAGAGAGGAAGAGAGAGAGAGAGAGAGATTACTTCATATTCAGGCTTACTTGTAATTTGAGATAAGGTAGATTGACTTAGGACCAAAAAAGCAGCCAGAGTAAAACAGACGCCAGAAACCAACCCACACATACATAGCCAATGATCTTTGCCAGCTTGGCAGGTCAATTGACTGGAGAAAGCAAGGTTTATTTAACAAGCGTACTGTTGGGACAACTGGGAACTGCTATGAAGAAATGCACTCCGTGTTCACACCATGAAGCAAATGATATAGACCTACTCTATAACTCCAAAAGAAAATACAGAAAAGCCATCATGGTCTCAATGCAGAAAGAAAATCCCCAGGACTACACCAAAATTAAACACACCTGCTCTTTGGAGCCATCAGTAAGGAAATGAATAAGTGAGCCACAGAGCAAGGAGACCCTTGGGACACAAGCATCTGATTGGGTTGAAAATATATTTAAAGTAAATCTAATATGGTGCTAGGGAGATGGCTCAGTGGGTAAAGTGCTTACCAAGCAAACGTGAAGACCTAAGTTTGGATCCCCAGCACTCATGAGAAAGCTGGTTACACGTGTGCACACCTGTAATCCTAATGCTAGTTGAGGAAAGGGGCAGAGGTAGGTTTGCTGGACAGCCAACCTAGCCAAAATGTGAGTTCTAGGTCGAGTGAGAGACCCTGTCCCAAAAATTGAGGTAGAAAAACACTGGTGGAACACACCCCAAAGTTTACTTCTGGTCTTCACATGTATCTGCATAGGCAAGTGCACCCCATCACACACATGCATAACACACACACACACACACACACACACCAATTCAAGGACTATTACAAACCAACAACCAAAAAGGGAAAAATCTGAATGTGGGCAAACTATTTGGACACTTCTCTAAAGATGGTATGCAAGTAGCCAGCGGTACATGAAGATGCAGGTTTTGTCCATCACCAGGGGAGGGTACAAACAACCAAATTAGCTTGACAGTTGCTAGAACAAAAGGGTGCCAGCCTTCTGGGCAAGGATGCGGAATGGCCGCAGCTCTACACACAGTATCTCCTAGTCAGGGCACCCTGCAACTGAAATCCTTCTCATTTACTCAAAATAAGTGAAAGAATACAGTCACAAGAAGCCTTGAATTGGGAGGCTGTTGTGTTTATCAGAGCCCCAAACTGGAAATAAATCAGGTGTCCATCTCCTGCAGGTAAAGGGACAGAATTTCTACAGTGTGGTCATGCAGGTGAGGACAGTCAGGCACATGTGTACAGGAAGGTCCAAGGATCTGCGCATCTCTGGCCAGAGAATGTGTGTGGTCCACAGATGACACAGCTCTGCATCAGAGCCAGGGGATTCTTGAGACCGTTCTCAGACAAACCACTTGCATACCTCAGAGTCAGCCTCTTGGGAGATCAAACCAAGATACAGCCGCTCTCTGGACAAAGGCCCAGCTCTAAGTGACCACATGGCCCTGGACATTCTGGGCCCTGGATTCTCCAGATGGACTCTCCAGACTTCTCTCCAAGAACCCTGCTCTGCTCCAGTCCTCTCACTGCACTGACGACAGCTCTGCTGTTACTGTGTTTGTGCGTACCTCAGACTGTCTCTTCCGGTCGCCAGGAACAGCAGCATCTATTGGCTCATGAACCTACCCCAGAACACAACTGTGACCACTTGTACAAGGGATGGGGGCGTGGCCAGGCCAGCCATTCTCTGCCAGGAGGTGCATTCCTACTGACAACCTGATGGGAGGGGGCTTGCCAGCCTTCCCCTCCAGAGCTCTGCGTATAGCTTCCCAGTATGCTCCAGACAGCTGGGCCAGAAGTGGGGGGCAAGCAGGGCAGGGAACTGGGGCTCAGGGTTCTCTCAGGGCTAAGGGTCATGGATATGGCCTCCATGGTCATGAGCCGGGATTCTGGCCATGTGTTTGTGGGTGTTTTGAAGACACCATTATGAGAGTGTGTTGGGGGTGGTGAATGACATTTAGAAATTGAAGACGGTATCCTCAGCCCTGGGAAAGGATCTGTGAGCAGGCTCTAGAATAAGGGCTTCCCTTCAAAGGACCACACTGGGGCTGTGCAGGCAGCTGAGGGACCCCAGGTCCCTCTTCTATACCCAGCCCCACACAGTCAGAGGAGATGCCTGACCAGCACTTTATTGACTATTCCCAAGCCTGCAGACTGCAGCTCCATTGGGAAGGTCCCCTTTCACAAAGGTCCCGCTTGTGGGGAGAGGGCAGCTTCAGCTTGTTCTTTCCCATGTGGCCTGGCTGCATCAGCAGCTTTGCTGTCCCCAGGCCTGGTGACCTTGCACAATCTTTTGGTTTCTGCGCTATTCCCAGCCCCGTCACGAGGGCATAATCTTGTGAGAAGATGCTCACAATTTGTTCTTAGGACAACGTTGCAGGGCCTCCCTCAGGGCCTTGGCCACACAGTCTACATTCTCCATGGTAGCGTTGTGGCCCAGGAGGCCAATCCGTAAAACCTGGTAGGCAAGAACAGACAGATATGAACCTCTGTCTGCAGCCTTTTCCCTGATGGGAGCTGGTCGGGGTGGGGTACGGTTTACCACATGGGCTCACCTTCTATTTGGTGTGCAGAAGGGAAATGGCTGCATGCATGCCATACAAGGGCCAGAAATAGCCCTCCCTTCTATACCTAAAGCATAGAGTGCAGTGGTCTGACCAGGGAGGGTCACTCAGCACTCAGAGTAGATACCTGGTAAAGCTCCCTATTGAGGTAGAAAGGGCTGAAGATACTCTACTTGAAGTGATCATGCCTTCCCTTGGTTCAGTGACCCAACACAGATGGGACATACAACAGGACTCAAATGGGCCGTCTAGGGCCTCTGGTTAAAAAGCCCTGGCTCTCTTGGAGCTGGCTCACCTTCTCCTCAGAGGGCCCAAGGCCACCAGAGATCTCAATGTTGAAGTGGTCCAGCACATAGCTGACGATGTCCCTCCAGCCGTAGCCAGCAGGCACAGTCACAGTGGTGACTGTGGGCAGCCGGATTTCCTGTGAGAGGCCCCAGGCTCAGTCATGTGGACTGGGGCCCTTGATGCTGCTTGACCTGTGCTGGCTCTCGGAGCACAGAGAAAGGGCCAACTAGTGCTGGCAGCAGGGCTCCCTTGGCGGGACAGGAGGCATCAAGAGGTTGCCAAGGGGCTGAACAGGCTGCCTCCAGCTTCTGGAGGCTCAAGTCCCATGGAAACATGGTGCTTGGTCTCCCCACTGGCACACTCCCCAGTGGACTAGTACCTGGCTCAGTCATCTGACACCCATTCCCCTGGGCTCCTCACCGGATCCTTCACAAAGAGCTGTAAGCCCAGCTCCTGCAGCCGTTGGTGCAGATACGTTGTGACCTCTCTGTGCCGCTGCCAGGAATTCTCCAGGCCCTATGGGGAAAAGGTGGCTATGACAGGCGGGCAGTGGGCTTGCCCCTCTATAGCCTAGGTATACTGAGACAACTCCTTCTGGAACCCCAGGCTCTGAGGAGACAAGAGGGACTATGCTGGGCCAGCTTGAGGAAGGAGAATGATTTCTGGGTTTGAGAGAGAAAAGTGGGTCCTGGCCTCCTATGGGTATCCAGTGGGCCCTGGGAAGATAGGCAGGACACGTTTCAAAGGGTGGGTTGCCTCTTGAGGAGGCTGGGATTGCTGGCCACAGGGTGTGGTGTGACCAGAGTCAAGTCCCATCCATTCTGACCCTGGTCCTAGAAGAGGTAGCACATGCCCTGTAGTAACTAGTGCTCCCTACTCCAGCCTCCACTGCCACCCTACCAACTGTCTTCCAAGGGCCACTAGCACTCACCATCTTCTAGCACACTGAGCTAACCCCTTTCCCAATACTCTTCCTTCTTCCGTGTTTAGGGTCTCAGTATGTAGCTCAGGCTAGCCTTGATCCTCATCAGCATCCTGAGTGCTGGGATTACAGGTAGGTGCCACCATACCTCGCTACCGTGACTTCTTTATTTTTCTCTATCTGGTTCACTCCCAGTCTTTGTTCCACAGAGATGTACCCCCAGTTTAGAGCCCTAGTCCGGTGTAGATGGCCGTTTAGATCATGGGTCATCTCATCTCTAACCCAGTTCTCATGCAACGGCTTCATGAGTAGTTCTAAAAATGCAAACATGGTAGCCACAGCCCAGGGCCTCTTCCTGGCCTCTGTCGCTGGCAATGGCCTGTGAAGGACATCAGGACCCAGAGGAAGGTGGCCAAGCTTTGGTTATTTTTTCTGCCCGGTGACCTATGCAACCAAATGGGCCCGGAGCCATACTTCACCTCCATTTCCTAAGAGTTTATTTTGCACTGGGCCCAATCACTGGCCCAGTTGTCCTGGGACCTGCACATCCCTGCAGAGTGCCAAACCCTGCTCTGGGGAGTGCTGCAGTGGCCAAGTGTGTCCCCAGGGCTTGTATGGAGACTATCTTGGCCAGCAATACAAGAGCCACAGGTGGTATTGGCTTGTGTCCGTTGGAGAGGTTTGTAATGAAGCTGAAGGTAGCTGAGCATGGTGGTGCATGCTTGTAATCCCAGAGCTTGGGAGGTAGATGCAGGAGAATTGGGAATTCAAGGCTAGCCCGGCACTCAGATACATGGCAAGTTTGAGGCTACATGAGTCTTTAGCTTAGATTTTTTTTGTTTGTTTTTTTGTTTTGTTTTAAAGCCAGAGTAACCATTTTTGCTCCATCTGGCTCTGGCCCCTGTGATATCTCCAGACTTGTTATTATGGACTAAGTGTAGGCACTAGTCTTAAACTTGGATTTTTCCAGCTTCTAAAAGCTATGAGCCAAATTAATTTAACCATAAGTTATTTTGCCTGTGGCTTTCTATTAGAAGGACACAAACGGACTAAGAGACTGATCTGCCAACCACTCAGCCGCATGTGCCTCAGCCCTCTCACCATGCCGACCTGTCTCAGAACCCCACTCTGTTCTTGGGAGTCCCCTCCCCAAGCCTCCCCTGTGATCTGCTCTGTAACTGAGTGCTCAGAGCAGAGCCTATGTCCGTCCTGGGCTCCGTCCTCCCTGCCTCTCCCAAGCAGCCTGACCCCTGCCGGGCCCTCCATCTTCCCTGCCACACTACAGCTTCTACTCCAAAGCCTGTGTCTACTGGCAAACAGCTTCACTGCTGCCTGAGGATCCCTCTGGTCTCCGTTTTCCAGAGCAATCTGAGGGAGTCACAGGGAAGGAAGAATCCCACAGGTACCCATTCTGGGGTGCGCCCCAGACTAAGGGATGTCCTTCTCTCCTCCCTCCCCTTCCCTCCTATTACCTGCTCTGAAATGAGTGCCAGGCTCTCCCTCAGGCAGTATAAGCTGATGACAGGCGTGGTGTGGTGAACTCTGGGGAACAAAGAAGAGCCTGGTCAGTGTCTTGGTGTCATTGTCACACCCCAGCAGCTCAGGGTCTAACCCGGAGACAACCATTTCCCAAGGACGCTTTCCAGCTTCAGAGTCACAAAGTCAGAGACGCCAGGGAGGGAAGGCCCACGCAGAGCCTATTGCCACCTCCCCACCAAGACTCCATGTTCCTGCAAAACTAGCACTGGGCCCTTTGTCTCCACTAGTGCAGAGCACCATTCCAATACCCTGTCTTGGGTTTAATACAAGACTCCTCAGGATTATGACCAAGATGGCCTATGGAACCTCTGGCTAACCTTCCAAGAAAGGTAAACTGAGGCCTGGAATGGGAAGATACAGCAGAGCCAAGTGCAGAAAGCCCAGGGAGGACAAGGATTAGGGAAATGACAGTGGAGGCAGGGTGTTTATTAGATCCAAGCCTCTGGGTCTGAATTGATTGGCTAGCACAAGAGTCACCACTTAGGTCATGGAAGCTCAAAGGCACAAAGGCATAAAATGCAGAACTTGATGTTCATGGTGGATAAGGGGTGGGGTGGGGAGGGGGCAGGCACCCTGCCACCCTCATCCCTTGCCCTGCCCAACACTCACATTCTGTTCTTGCCCTCACAGCCCCACAGCTTGGCCAAATAGGTGATGTCTGTGTAGAAGGAGACTGGCTTTGTCTTCCGAGAGTAGACCTTGTGTCTGGACAAGAGAAACCAGTCTGAGTACCTGCCTCTGGCTTTTGGGCTGTCCTGGGTCACAGATGTGGGGGGGGGGGGAGCAGGGGCAGAAAGCCTATTGTAGGACTTGTGTTCATGGGATTTTGTGAGCTTGTGCAGGCTGCCCAACCCTCTGGGGTCCACGTGGGACTGTCACATGGGTACCTTTTTTCCACTTCCACCCACAGGTTTGTGCTGCCTCATTTCTCAGGGAAACTGAGGCCCAAGGTTGGTTTACACACTGCTTCCCAGGCAGGATTCCTCAACCCTTCACTACACCCCTGATTGATGAGCTTCCTCTCTTCCCACACAGGTCGCAGTCCCCACTTTCCCTGTGGTGTTGCTGGTGTTTGATGTGGTAACCAGGAAGAAATCCTGACCAGACGAAAATCAACTCACTTGGGTTGAAACTCAAAGGCTGGTTGCAGCTGATGGTCATTACCTGCTGAGGTATCTCTCACATTACCTTGTCTCTTCCTCCAACCCTCACTATCTAGGCCCAGGGTGTAGATACCAGGAGCCTGAGGTGATGTGAAGGTGGGGCTTCAGAGTAAGGGGTGGCTTGTACCTGTCTCTGGCGGCTCCTACACCAACTCCTGGAAGATGAGCTGGGGCTGAAGGATGTGTCCTGGGCTCTGAGCATCCAGACACATGGGATCACCCCTTAGGGTGACAATGGCCAGCCTCTGATGCTACCCACAGCTCAGTCCCTGGCATGAGTTTTCCCCCTACCCACTACCATATTTGGAGCACAGCTTGGCTTTTAGGGTATCCCAGCAGGGTGAGGGTTTCAACATGGGGCCTTTCCCTTCCTCCCTCTAAGGGATGTGTCCCATTAGCATCCATGCCCCAATGCAAGGTGTGGATCAATCACTTGGCCTTGTCGCTGAAGGAGATGAGAGAGATCCCTGGTGGGGCATTCAGGACCTTCTGGGAGCCAGAGTACAAGATGTCAATGCCTAGGATAGGGATGGAGAAGGGGATGTCCGAGATTCCACAGAGGAGTTCGCCAAATATATGTGTTAGACTGATCTATACCATGTCCTGTGATTGGTGGACCAATATTTCACTGATATGTGGAAACCAGGAGGGGTATGGGAAAGCCCTGGTTTGGGATCTCAGAACTTTTTTGTCATACTTATGACCTCAGGCTGGATCCTCTTAGCATGGTTTTCCTCCTCCTGTCTGCTCATCCTGTAGATGGAGGGCCTCCCAAATAGCCCCTAGAGTAGCTCCTGCTGCACCCCCATACCCTGTCTGATGGTCTGGCAGAAACTCAGGCTGTTGATTTACTTCAGAGTCTGTGCTGCCCCAGGACTACAGCGGAGTGTGATATGTCCCTAGTGGCTTCTGTGGTTGGTCTTTAGTGTGGTATGGGAGGGTTGGGACCTCTGAGTGGCAGGGCCTATTGGGAAGTTGTTGGGTCACTGACTGTCCTCAGAAGTTGACCCTACCTAGTTCTCAGAAGAGGGCTGTTATGAAGAACAAGCCTTCCCGATCCTAGTCTCTGGCTCCTCATCCTGTGACCTCCTCCTCTTGCTTAGTCCTACTATGTTGCTATTCCCCATGAGGTGATGTAGCCAGGACCCATGCCAGAGACCCTGCCATGCTGTTTGGACTTTCTGTCTAACAAGCTGCAAGGTGCAAAATCTCTTTTGCCAGGGCCTGTGGAGGCATAAACCCAGTTATGGTCTGTGGGTGGACCTACACAAACTGTCATACTGAGTCTTCAGCTGCCTCAGAGTTTGACAGTGTATGTAAACTGGAAAATGGAGAATATAGGGCATGCTCTTACCTTGTTGGTCCATGTAGATGGGGACCCCGCCCAGTGATGCCACAGAGTCCACCAGGAATAGGCACTGGTACCTGGAGGAGTCATGAGCATTGAGGCAGCACAGTGACGAAGGAGGGATCCTAGGAGTTCAGATTTCAGCCTGGACTGGGTGTCTGGTAGGGATGGGGGTGGGAGGAGCTTGAAAGTCTTTGGAAGGGCATAGAGGAAACAGGGAAGGGTTCCTTTCACTTCTTATATGGGGTTCTCTCCCTGAAGCAGCTTCTTGAAGCCAAAAGCAGCTGTAGCGCTGGGCAGGTGTCTATACTGGGGTATGGATGGGGGTCATGACCCAGATGGCTCTGCTGCAGGACCTCTCAGAGATATATGAGAGTCAGCATAGGAAGTCAGGGTTCTGAGTGCCAAGAGCTAGCATGGGTTTCGGTAACCTGGCAGCAGAAAGGTCTGGGCTTCCCTCTACTGATAGCTGCACACTTGGCCTCCTGCCATAGACACAGAGCTGTTAGAGGCCAGAGGCCATCTCAAGTAACAGTGAGTGTGTCCATCTCTTCTAGCCAGGTTTCCTCATAGAACCATGGAAGCATAGCCGTGGGTAAGGTTTGAACCCCACAGAGGTCTAATTCAGCTTCATGAATGGGCAGGACTCTATGTGAGGGGCTCTTTCAGTGGGGAACCGTGCCCATATGGGCTCCACATCCTTGAAGACCATGCCTTGGTAACCCTCTATGGCCCTGCCAAGATCCTCTTCTGTCCTGTGGCCAGCTCTGGAAAGAGCAGAGGGGCTACCATGTGCTGGAACAGTTCTCCTGTAAACCCCTGTGTGGGGTTGGGGAAGAAGTGCAGGCAAGGAACAGCCTTGGGGCGAGGGAACTCTCTGGGTGAGCTGGGAGCAGGCTTTGAGATGCACCAGCCCTTGCCAGCCATGGAACCCCCCAAGGTCAGTACCACTAAGGGGGTATTTGGCTTTTAAGTACTTGGTTTTATTCCAGCCTCTGGGTCCTCATCAAATAAAATGATAATAAGACACATATCAGCCTGGAGCTGAGTGCCGAGCGACAGTGGCGGGAAGGAAGGTGAAACAAGGGCAGCTGGGCCACCTTCCACTGTCAGCATTGCAGCGTCAGCCAGCCAGGCTGTGCACTTTCTGCCCTGGTCCTGCCATGATCGGTCAGGCTTACCTGTGGCAGAGCTCCCCGAAACCGTCTAGAGGCTGCATCACCCCAGTGGATGACTCCCCGTGGGTCAGGAACAGCAGCACTGGTTTGTACCGAGCCAGGCCCTGAGGGTCGGGGTGACCACTATGAGTAGTGCCAGATAGGAACCTCTCTGTGGATCAGCGAGCTCCTTACAAAGGAGCCTGTGAGGGCGAGGTTAGGGTCATCTGCATATACCCACATCTCTCCAAAGCGGAGTAGGCCAGGTTAGAAAGCAGGGATGCGATGTGCCTCACCCCTTTATGTCCGTGCACAGTGAAGGGGGAGAATGAATAGAAGGCTTTGTGGAGAACAGCAGCCAGGACCCTGCCTGCCTTGTGGCCTGGAGGTTGGGACTGGCCTGACCCCACAGGGAGGGGCTGGCACCCTGGAGCTCAGTAACAGGTCTTGCCTCCCTGCCCACAGCTCTGCATCCCGGACTCCATTTTGTTTTCAGACAGAAGAAAGCCTCCCACCTGGTCCTGGGTACAGGAGCCCCTCCTATGGCCACGCCTAACAAGCCTCAGCAGCCCAGCCCCTCCAGCAATGACTCAGCGTCTCAGTACCTCCTCCACTTCCCGCAAGGTGTGGTGTTCTCCAGGATCCTTGATCATCTGGTGCACACGGGCTCCTGAGGACAGGGGCAGAATGGGTAATGAGTAAGGAACAGTATGGAGGACCAGATTCATGCTGGCTCATTCATGATCCCATTCAGAGATGAAGTGAAACATGCTCTGTGAGGGCTGCTTTTCCCACAGACACAGTACTGTCCTGGCTTCCATGGCTTTGACTCCAGAGCTTTGTGTGTATGTGTGGTGGTGGGGGGGGGGGTACTTCAGGCCATGGTACCTGAAGCCCCTGGCAGCCTCATCACATAGATAGTGTCTATATGATGTCCCCTTGAGCACCACAGGTAATAGGTACCCTACCTAACCCTAGTGGAGTTCACAGGTGTCTCACACTGTTTGTGGAAGCCTGACTGAAGGCTGAGAGGGTAAAGCTGGCCTTGACCTATGAGAACTCCAGGAACCAAGCACCTGTCCTGCTTCTTGTCTCTGAGTCCTATGTCACATGACCCTGCTCACAGCCAGAGTCCTGGCAGGGAAGGAACCTGAACCACTCAAGTCTCAGTGAAGGGAAAGAAGGAGGGGCTTGCCTAGATATTAGAGCCTGGATGACTGCTGCCCATCAACACTGTGACATACACTTGTGAAGCATGCAGGCCATTTGCAAATGTCCGGGTCTACCAGAAGTCTGAGTGTGTGCCTACCCTCTTCCATCTCAGACTACGGAGGGAGAACTGTTCCTAGGTTCTCATTTTGTAGATGAACAAGGTGCTGAGATTTGGGGACAGAGTCAGCCTCTGAAATTCCAATCTTCCTGCAGACCCCAGAGAGCTACTGGGGTTCAGAACAAGGGCTTCCGGCAGCACCTTTTCCATTCAGAAATGATCTTCTCCTAACTCTGGAAGGCCAGGCTGCTGTCCTCTGCTGGGGAGGAGAGAGTGCCCTGATATCTGCCTGGAGGAGGCGGCAGCTGGGGGAGGTAGAGGCCTTAGGGCCCCAGGAAGGAGGCCCAATCCAAAGGCACAGGCCAGAGCCTGATATGGAGGGGACAGCTTCTGGATTCCCCCATGGAGGCATCTGGAGGGGTAGCAGGAGGTCACAGGACATTCTCCCTTACCAATGCGCTGGGCAATCTCTGCAGCCCGCATTCCCCAGATGCCATTGGCTCCAACTAGAAAGGAATCCCCAGGCTCTAGGAGGTTGAACAGGGCAGTCTCCATGGCGCAGTGTCCTGAGCCGCTCACAGCGAGTGTGAGGGGGTTCCTGGTCTGGAACACATACTGGATGCCTTGCTTGATCTCATCCATAATCTAGACAGTGGGCACACAGTGAGATCCTGTCTTCTGCCTGCCACCGAGTGACCACCCCCAAGCCGAGGCTGTCTGCCACCAATCCCTACCTGAAACATCTCTTTTTGCATGTGGCCTATCATCCTCAGACCTCCAGCTGCCAGCACTCGGGGAGCTAGGTTGGAGGGTCCTGGACCCAACAGGAGCCTCTTCGGAACTGACAGGGGCTTACTCAGAGCCTCTGGGGGTGGCACCAATAGCTGGTGCGAGCCCATGGTCCGTACCCAACCTGCTGTTCTGGAGCCCAGCTGCACACTGGCCTTGGCCAACATCCGGAACATTCCCCAGAAGTCTTTGCGTTGAACTCAGAGGCAAGGCCTGGTTGATGAGTCCCTGTTGCTCCTGCCCTTTTATTGTCAATTTAACCCTGATCGATGTTTGTCTTTCTGTCAGGACAGTGGAAGTGTAACCTTCCAGTGGGTGGGGGAGGGGGCCTCTTGTGTACTGACTAAGAACAGGGGCATGAAGAGCGTCCCAGCCTGAACGTTTCTTCAAGAGTCAGAGAGCAGGGTCTGAGGCCCGTAAGACTGAAGTATTGCAACCACCCACTTGAGCAGCAGGTCCCATAGCAACCAGGCCGGGTGTGGCTACATCCTAATACAGCTTGGTTCATTTGGTGCTGCCGCCACGTGCAAGGTGCAGGACTACCCACCACAGCACAGGTTAGCCTCCCAGGGGCCTGAGGGAAACTGACTTTCTCTCCCAGCGTTATCAATCACCAATAGCTTCTCAGAAGGGATGGGATTCACAGGCTTCTGCACCATTCATGCTTGGAATTTGGCTGGTTTAGGGGGGAAAAAAAGGAAGACATGAAGTAGGGTTATGGGAAAGTGAAGGAGGGGAGTGTGGAGAAATTGAATTGGAGAGGTAGAGAAGGGGTGGGTTTGGCCAAAATACATTAACACGCATGAAATTCCCAAGTAATAAAAAAGTTAACCTTTAAATCAGGAAAATCAATAAATAAATCCATTAAAAAGGTTTTAAAGACAAAACATCATATATTTTTTATATGTTGATAACTACAAATGGTTAATTGCAGACATATACTGGTGGATAAATCTGTCCATTGGATCTCAGAGATTGGAAAGGGAAAGAAAGGAACTATTTACAGGCTATTTTAATGTCCTAACTACAATTGTTCACATTCTGCCTTCGAGTAAAGGAATATCTTTGTTAAGTGTGTATGTGTGTGTATGAGTGTGTGCTGTGTATTTGTGTGTGTGTGTTTCATTTGTGTGTGCGAGTGTGTGCTGTGTGTTTGCATGTATATTTCATTCACAAAGCCAGGATAGGAGGCCCAGGGTGGTCCAGGCACTGTATTTGCTGTCCCTGGCTTGGCTGATGGACAGGTGCATTTCAGCAAATGTATATGCATGTGTGAAGACTCCATCGCTTCCTCCCTCTCACGCATTTATCCCACTGAGACCCCGTGTGGAAACGTGGAGGCTTCCACCCCATATTCCCCTTCATGTGTTCACTGAGACGCTGCGTGGAGACTGCCCCCTCCCATGATCCCCTTCCTGCAGGTGCTATGCCCTCACAAAGGTTACACTCATATCCTCACGCTCATGCTCACACACAGACTCACACAAGTCACACAAAACTCACACTCACATACACCTCTCACACTTACACGCAGAACTCATATATGTTATACATACTCATGTAAAAATTCTCACACTCCTACATATGGGCCAGCTCACACACTGACTCTCACACTCAGCTTTCTCTCAAATTATGTTAACTTCTATAGCCACACACAGCTTACACCAGCTTCTACATGCACGCCAATTCAAACTCATTCTCACACTCACATACCCTCAGGCTCACCTACTGCAGACAATTTAGGCATGAGGATTTCCCACATCCCTCCTTGTCAGAAGTCTCTAGGGTCAAGTTCACACTCATAACCAACCAGCTCTCTCAGAGCTCACTGGGTCTCTCTCTCTCTAAACTGCAAGCTCCTAAAGCGGAGGAACCAGCCCAAACTGAGAGTCCTGGGAAGCAAAGAGGCAACCTAACTCACCCTCCCTGCTTTGGTGAGGCCCCTTCCCTGTATCCCAGCATGAGGGGACAGGGGGAGGAGTGGGTGCTAGCTTCTGAAAACCGGGTTTGCTGACTGCGGTGGTTATTTCCTCATGCTGCTCAGGAGCCAGACTATGGTCTCGTAGGACCTGAGGCCCCTCTGAAAGGGCAACCCTGGACCTTGACAATTGGGGACAGTGAGGTCATGTGCATCCAAACATAACAGGAGCCAGCACAGTGTCCAGGAAGCAGTGGTGCCCCAAGCTGGACAGAGAGCAGGTGCAGGGCTGATTGGTCAGGCACCTGCGGCCTCCTGAGCCCCTGCATGAGCTTCCAGGCCCCAGGTCCCCGCCTCTTTATTCCAAGTGTACTCAAGCTGTCACCACTACGCCCCTAGAGTTGGTGTGCAGCTGAGGACCTCCTGCCTTCTGAGTAGTCTCTACTTCCCTAGGGACAGCAACCCCACTCAGCTCAACTCTGGTGTAGCCTCCTTGCCTCTGAGCCTCCAGGGCCCCTACCCCAGGTCCACCAAGCCCTAATCCCAGGGATTTTTCTGGACCATTGTTTTCTGCTGGCTCTTTGGATCTTGGGTGGCTTTGTCCTCTTCATACCCTCACATTCTACCTCTGCTTCTCTGGCAGATACATCTGAAATCCTGCACACAGTGGCCTTTCTGCCCGGAATGCTTGCCCCTTTCTTAGCCCTGCTTCCTTTTGGAATCCTGGGAACAGTCCATCACTTCTACATGCTTTTGGATATCTTTCTTCAGGCCAAAGGCGCTTCCTTCAGGCCACATGCCTCTGTGTAATATTGTGTTTACCACCTGTCCCTTCCTGCCAGGACCCCCCTCACAAGCACTGTGCAGCTCTGTGTACGCAGCATGGTTCATGGGAGGTAAAGAAAGTGAAGGGCCACTCAAAGGGCTATGGGCACAGCCCAGCTTGAGCCAGGAAGGCGTGTACTTTGTTCAGGGCTGAAGCAGACTCACCCGTGCTGACAGAGCCATAAGCCAGAGGAGCTGTTGCAACCCTGGGTGGGTGTTGTCACAGGCCCCACACTGATTGGGAGCTGGGCACTGACAAGAGCAAACATCACTTCAGGTAACGACCTCGGTTTCCCTAGAGATAAGGACTACCTGGGCCTGGCAGCTCCAGTCTCTACACGAAGCTGGAAGAGGCATCCTGGAGTTGATGTGTCAAATGCCGAAAGTGTGTTACAGATGGGCCTTGGCCAGCTGTGTGTCCAAGGGTGGATGTGTCAGATCCACATTAGAACCTGGGTGGCTGAGAGATCACAGGAGGGTCCTCTGCTTCTGTTGTAGGGCCCCTTACTTCCCCCACAAGCTGCCTGCTCCTGTGAATATCTCTAAGAGGCATTGTTCTGTGGCAGGCTGGACCATTGAGACCAAAGAGTTTATCTCCCTGAGAGCCAGTATAAATATATATTTGCAATGAACACTATTTAGTTATCAACATACAAAAACCAAAACCAGTATTTTGTCTTTAGAATCATCATTAAGAGATTTATTTATTAATTTTTCTGATTTAAAGGAGTGGCTTTTACTATTTGAGATTTTTATACACTAATATAATGTGTTTTGATCAAATCCATGCCCTTCTTTCCCTACCAATTTCTCTCTTATCTTCACCTCCAAACCTACAGCTTCAGCTGGAGGGGAGAACTTCCTGTGCCTATGGTCTGACTGCTCTGCAGCTCTGCGTGCTGCAGAGCTCTGTGTGCTCTGCTGTGCAGTGGGCCCTGGCCCAAGCCATTCTCTTCAGGTCAGGATCTGTGCGGCAGAAGTTGGTCTTCACCAGGTGTGAATCCCTCAAGATCAGTCCCACCAAGCGGCTCCTAACCAGAGCCACCAGCCCTGTTTTGGTGGATGGTGGTAAGTACCACAGGCCAATGTCCTGACCATCTATTGAATTTGGTGAAGTTTCCTCACCTGTACGCTCAGGACACAAGGCACTCAGACATGACATGTAGACACACGTGCCAGACTCAGCATGGGAGAGATGACAGCAGAAGGCCCGAAATCCACCTAGAAAAAGGAAGCACAGGGCTGGACTTCTTCTCTGAAGAGAGGTGTCATGTCCTGACCCAGGGATGCAATGGTGTGGGGCATGGGATGAGCTGGAGGGAGAAAGGGGAGGGGGAAAGTTGTAAGCACACTATTCATCTATAAAATTCAAAAAAGATAATTAAAAACATTTTAAAGACAACTTAAACATTTAAAAAAGACTTGAGGTTTATCCTGACCCATCTTTCTCCAGGCCCTGTGGCTGCCTGTTTATTCAGAGCATTGTTCTGACCCATAATATTATCTTACCATTCTTTCTTGCTGTATACAAGCCTTAACCTTCCTGGCCATGTCTGTATCTCCAGGCAAAGGCAGAGGTGCTCTTTCCCAAAAGGGTGACTTGGGTCACATGGCAAATGGCTTCAACATTGGAACCAAGCTTCCTCCTGGACCCCATCACCCATGAAACAATACTCACTACTCACACCACCCTTGACAGGTGTAGGGCATCCCTCCCTAGGCAAGGGGTGGGGGGTTCTCCATAGGAATCTTGGATAACCCCTAAGCTCTGAAAGCTCAGGAGCTGGAATATCAGGGGGTTTCCAGGAAGCCATCAGCGTTCCTCTCCCTAGCCCGACTGGTCCAAGCATGTTTTCCTGGGTGGGGCACAGCTTACCAGGGTCCAGTCTGAGTTCCTAGAACCGGGAATCCTCAACTCTATCATCAAGAACCTCCCAATTCCCACCCCACCCCCAGTGGAAGAAGGCTCCTGGTGGGCTTGGAGAGAGTGAAGGATGGCCTCCTGAAGGTGGTGATGTAGGGAGGGTCACATGGGGTCACTTCTGCCCTACATTCTGATATCTGGACTCAGTGTCCTTAGTCCTAAAGCAGGAGTAGGACTCAAGCATCAAGGGCTTTGGAGACTACAGATGATAGTTTTTGCTGGATCTCTGGGTGTGATCTCAGAGGCCTGGACCCCACAAACCTGCAAGATCTCCACTCCTACCCACAGGATATTCTATCACTCTTTTCTGGCCAGAGACATAGACTCCAAACTGGAAGGTGGAATTTCCCAAGGTACCTTCCAGGCAGGTGGGTCTGCTGTCCCAGCCAGTCATTCACATCTGGAATTCATACATGCTTGGATCCTGGTGTCCCAATACTGCCCAGGAAATGGGCAAAGTTCGCACCAGCCTTGGCCAGTCTTGGTTATAGATGCTGTGTGTTGGCTTGTGTCCCCCAGATATGTGTTCTAGTTCTGACCCCTGATACATCTAATGATGATCTTGTATTTAGGTCTTTACAGATGTGGTAAGATGAGCCAGCCTGCATTAGGGTGGGCCTAATCCTATGGCTGATAACCCCATAAGAAAAGGGAATTTACACACACGTGCACACACACACATACACACAGAGATAGAGAGAGAGGGAGAGAGAGAGAGAGGGATAGAGAAAGAGAGGGAGAGAGAGAGGAAGAGAGAGAGGAGTAGGGGGAGAGGAGAGAGGCATACATAGTTAAAGGGGGGGTCATGGACACATGCACACACACACACACAGAGGCATATAGACACAGACTCTACAGACACATAGATACATTCATAGACACAGGAAAACACTGCAGCATGCAACGACAACTCAGAAACCTGGTGAGGCAGCCACAGCCTAGAACAGTTACAGTCACAGAAAGTAAATGAAGCAAGAAAGATGCTATCCAAGAGGTTTCAGAGAGGGGCCTGCAGACACCTTGATCTTGGACAGCTTGGACATTTGTCACCATAGCCACAGGGGTGGGGGAGGGTATTAGCCAGCTTTAAAGCCTGGCTCCCCTAGGGTTTTGTCACCAATACCTGTAGGCACTGAGCTCAGAAGTGCACTGCTCACCTCCTACCCCAGCGGCCACCCCACCCGGGTCCTCAGGCCTCTCTTCATGGTTTCCTTGCTTCATCGTGGCTCCACAGCTCACATTTAGCTGCTCCTCTGAGGGCCACCACTCTCTTTCACAGCCTTGCATTGTTCTTTTACTTATCCAACCTCCAAGGACTTTTGAAACTTTGAGGCAGGGAACATGTTAGGAGAGGGAGAATTCCTCATTCAAACTCTCACAGTTCTCACAAACTACTGAGTACTATGTCAATACCAAACCACAGCAAGAACATGCAATGCCTATGGCTGCCTGCCAGGTAAGCGCAAGCTGAGTAATCAGGCAGGCGCTCTGCCATCCCAGCCTTGCCTCAGAGCAATTCCCTCCTCCCCCAGTTTCTATGGAAAGGTCTCAACACTTTCTGTGGCTGTGAAGGCTACTAATCCTGAGAACTCCAGTCCTGGCTCTATAGTCCTTCTGCTGATCCTGACCATTCGGAGCACTGAGGGACACTGTCCAAGAGCCAGAGAATCAGGCCCACTGTCTTAACCTGTGCTGGGACATGTATGGTGTGTGTGTGTGTCTGTTAGGCAGGGGATGGTGGGGGAGAGGGCTCAGGAGCTGGTAGCTGTTCATCAGCATCTGATGGATTTGGGAAGATTGACAGATACAACTTGAGAGAAGATGTTGGAGATCCATTGACCTCTGTGCTCCCTGCCTCCCCCTGAACCTTTCTTTGGCTCTTCTAGCCTTCCGTAGATTCTCCTGACTTTCCCTGGACTCCACAGATCTTCCTAAGCTCCCACAGTCTCCTATTGGATTTCTCTGACCCTCTATTACACTGGTCTACCCTGGACTTTTATGGGATTTCCTGACTACCCCTAGGCTCCCATGGTTTCCTGTGGGATTCCTCTGACCCTCCCCCATCTCCCTGGACTTTTCTGGGATCCCTTGGCCATCCTTTGGGCTCCTCTAGCTTTCCTTGGACTTCCCTGGGGTTCCTCTAATCTTTCCTCACCTCCTGTTCTCCCCTTGTCTTCTTTGGGATCCCCTGACCCTGTCTAGGTTCTCCTAGAATTCTCTTGATCCTCCCTGATCCTTCCTGGTCTCTCCTGACCATCCCTGGGATCTTTCAACTGCCCACAGGCTCTCTCCAGCTCTCTTGTGCTTCTCTTAAGATCCCCTGAACCTATTTTGGGTTCTACTAATCCTCTAAGGCTCTCCTGGTCTTAGTGTCTTTTGCCTCTGTGACTTGAACTTTGTACTCTTTCCTTGTAATAAGTCACAGCTGTGAGTGGATCTTTCTAGCAAATTAAAAAGGAGTGTGCATCCTGTTTTCACAGCCAAGAAAGTCCCCAAGAGATACCATGATTGTAAGCCAGAAGACTGTGGCCTCAACATAGCAGGCACCTGCCTGGCACGTCAGAAGCGGATCTGAAGGTGCCAGAGTGGCCAGCGCTGCAGCACAAGACGAGGGTTCAGAGGAATCCCCAGGGTTGGGGATCAAGAGGCTCAGAAGCTTGTGCTGGAGCTTTTGCTACCCAAGGCGCTATCAGCTAGGATGCAGGGAAAACAGCGACACCTAGTGGCCATACTGTAGCAAACGCGTGTCACAGGCCCTTCCTCACAGGTCAGCTGCCTTTTGCTCCTTTTAAAGGCAAGAAGAGTTCCAGGCAATGATGCATGAGCTGAAGAGTATTCGTTATGACTTTTAAAAAGCACTGTGACAAATATAGGAAGCAGACTGGTAATTTTTCTTTGTGCTTCAGAAGTCTCAGTTCACAATCAGCTCAGGTATTTCCAGGCCTGTGGTGCTGCAGAGCATTATGATCTCCAGAACATGGAGCTGAAGAACCTGCTCATCACATAGTAGCCGAAGATACTGAGAGACAGAGGAGGACCCAGGCCAAGAAAAGACCCCTAGGAACATGACCCTATTGACCTTCGAAGGTTTTCATCATCCATCAATAAATTAATCCATTGATTAGGTCAGAGTCCGTGATCCAAATTCCTCTCAAGGAGTGGGTCACTGGTAATGGCAAGCCCTTAAACCTTGGGCATTTGTGGGGTGGAGGCACTTCCAGCTCATAGCATGGTGGGACACAGAAAGGTCCAAAGAGGACCTGTACCTATGCCAGCCTTGCACACAGTGCCTTGGCCATGGCATGTGCGCGCAGGTCCCGTGATCGACTTCCAAGAAGACAACCTGGAAAACTGGACAACAGACCTTCTGCGAAAGAAATTCTGAGCCTGATGGCAGCAGCCTCTGGCAAGCAGAGTCTGTGAGCATACAGATGAGTGAGGTGGTGATGGGTGATGTGATTCCTGAAGGGCAGAGTGGGGAGCCTCACCTCACACTGACCCAGCTGGGCCAGGGGTTGGAGCAGAGGCAGTCACGTGGCCTTCACTCCTGCTGATGGAGCAGCCTCTAGAGATGAGCAGATAAGCTTGGGATATGGGCATCAGGCCAGGCTCTAAGCCAGGAGCATACCTCTATGATGAGGACTGTCTGGAGCAATGGGCAGAACGGAAAGGGCCTGCAGGGGCTGTGTCGCCAGCAGAGCCACTCAGAGAAGTCCAGGTAGCTTTGGAGGGCTCCAAGCCCCTGTAAAGGTGCTGGCGGATGCACCTGTGGGCTTCCGAAGCTTTCTGCTACTCACTGACTTGGCTAGGTCAGGCCTCTTTGCCCAGCCAACCCAACTCTCCCAGAGCCCTCTGACTCTATGCTCTACCCCACTATCCTCAAGGAAACTAGAAGAGAATTTCTAAGATGGATGTTATCCCCCAGACCCACCTGGCCAGAGGCCTAGTGCCAACACAGCACACAGTTCCTATGGGTGTCACTCAGATGGCCTGGGATATATCCTTTTTGACGACCTGCAGCATGACTGAAGCCCAGCACTTCATTGGCACTCTAACCAGACCCTAGGCACTATAGAGCGTGGCTGTTTCTATCATATGGGCATCCTCCATCTCTGAGTGGGACACTAACCCTGCTGCTTGCTAATCCATGTCCCTTGGCCAGCCTCATCTTATTTTCCTGTAGGATAAGGACTTTGTTAGAGCAGGGGTTCTCAACCTTCCTGATGCTGTGGCCCTTTAATACAGTTCCTCATGTCCTGGTGATCCCCAGTCATAAAATTATTTCATTGCTACTTCGTGACTATTATATGCTCTGCTGCTACTGTTATCAATTGTATGCAAATATCTGATATGCAGGATATCTGATATATGATTCCTGTCTATGCACGGGATGAGAACTGCAGGATTAAAGCATGTTTGCAGGGAGGCTTATTTCATAGTTGGGAAAGGGAGGAATTTCTCCCCTATATCAGGACTTGGCTTGGCCCTGTGGCAAGTGGCTCAAGTCTCTGAGAGACATTAGGTGGGGCCTCCCTCAGACCAGTCCACCTGGCCCAGTGCTGACATGCCCCTCAGTGTCTCCTGTCAGACCCTTACCAGACTTTGACCTGAGACTCCAACCAGCCACTGATACAGATACCACAGAATGGGGCACCACCCACCCTATCAGCAGCCTCCACCAACCCCTTGCTGTCTTGTCATCTTTGTTTCTCTCCTCATTACACCTCCTCTGGGTTTTCTTTAACTTTGCTGGGCAGTTTTTATAGCAACCTCCAGACACTATTTCAGGGCCATCCCAAAATGAGAATTCTTACAGACCCTTGATAAGATCATCACCAGCTTCACAAATCTAAATGTAATTACTTCCCAGTCATCTAAGTGTCTGTTCACAGACACATTTTTTCCAACTGTCTACAAAGTATCTTTTGAAAGCTAACCTGATAGAATCAGGATTCAAATGAGGGCGGCTGTGTTGCTGGGTACAGTCCCCCTCAGCTGTGCAACATTGGGAAGCTTCTCTCATTTAATGGGGGTTCGGGTCAGCAGGTGGAGCAGGGGTCCTGGGTCAGGAGCTCAGGGTGGGACTGTCCTCAGCACTTACAGATGTCCTAGGGTGTCAGAGCTTTGGTTGGCAAGGCTCACTCAGGAATTCCTGCCTTCCCTTGAGTCAGCGGTTCTCAATCTGCAGGTGGAGACCTTTTTAATGTGGGGCAGATGGGTAGGGTGAGGAGAGATTGAACAACCCTTTTACAATGGCCGGAGACCACTGGAAAACACATGCATTATATTATGATTCATAACAATAGCAATATTACAGTTACGAAGTAGCAAAGAAAATAATTTTATGGTTAGAGTCACCACAACATGATACACTGTAATAAAGAGTCACAGTATTAGGAAGATTGAGAAGCACTACCTTAATCCTCATTCTTTTCCTGTTGCTGTTAGAAAATATTATGGCAAGAGACAAAGTAAGGGGGAAAGGGTTAATTTCAGTTCTTAATTCAAGTACAGTCCATTGTTGAGGAAAATCACAGCATCGGGGGCTTGGGGCATCCGGTCAGCCACATCCGCAGCCCGGAGGCAGAGAGCAATGCGTGGACTCACTCTGCTGGGCAGCTCCTCTCTCCATCTTCACTGCCTAGGTCTGCTCAGGAAATGGCTTGTCCTCCCACCCCAACCAACACAGTCAAGACACATCAGTGGGAGGTTATCTTGATTAGGTTGAGCAGGGATAATCCACCCACCTTGGATAGCACCAGTCTAGGCTGGGTCCTAGACTGTATATAAAGGAGACAGAGAACTAAATTCCAGAATTCTCTCTTGGCTTCTTGACTGTGAATGTGGTGCTACCTCAAGTTCCAGACTCCATCCTTTTCTCCCATGGTGGACTATCACCTAGAACTGTGAGTTAAATGAGCGAGTCCTCTCTCAAATTGCTCTTGTCAGGGTATTGAATCGCAGCAACAGAAAAGCAACTAAGAAACTTTGTCTCCACACCATGCACCTCTTGAAGAAACTGGATCAAAGGGTCTATGACTGCCCCACAATTTGGTCTTACCGTTCACAGTGGACTGCCCCACAATATCCCTGTGCCCACCAAAGCCTGACTTATGACTCCTGACTCCCATAAGCTCAAATATTTGTTTTTATTTTAGCCATCTCTATACAACCTGTATCAGAAAGGCTAAGTCTTCCTGCTGCATGTCATCCACCCCATTGGTGACAAGTGGGTGGAAATTCCTGTCATCCCCACTTTGCAATCACAACTAACTCTTGTGAACTGTGAACAAAAATATTTCCTGAGGAGAGGAGCCCTAAGACAGGTTGGCAAATGGGCACAACAGTGGTGTTCCCCTGGGACAGGGGGCAAGCATGCAGTGTAAATAGGAGAGAAGACCCAGGTCTGAACCCATGGATTTGGAAAAACTTTTCTAATTAGTCTCTTTGAAAACTCTGCTTCAGTTTCCCCACCAGGGAGAGACATTAAGACACAAGAGCCGGAAACCTATAAAGTCCTTTGGTGCAGAGGAAGAATCCACCCCACTAGGAAGCAACTTACCACAATGCCTGGTCAATAGCCAGCTCCAGGAAGGAGGCAAGCTGTGGGTGAGGCTGGGATAATGGTCCTTGTCCTCCATCATGCTGCTCTTGTCCCTGGCCTCCAGAGTAGTCTCCTCTCCTAGAGCCCAGACCTCCTGTCTCAGAAATAGAAGATCAGAGGGTCATCATCATCTAGAGGTTGAGCTTTGAGCCATAAACCATATTCTGAGGTTTCAGAGCCCAGCTAACCTTTATCTGGGAGGACATCCTTACAGGGCTTCAGGACCCTGAGAGAGACTTTGGCTTGGTCCATTTAGAAAGAAATGACCACAAAGCTCCCACGGGAAGCAGAGTTTCAGCATGTTTCAGACCAATCTTTGAGTGCCCAGTCCCCAAGTTCACCAGGTCTTGCTCAACCATACCTCATAGCTCCCAGAAGAAGATCTCCTCTCCTTCCTGCAGGTGAGGATACATAGGCCCAGAGAAGGGGTAGGGGTGATCTCCTGAGGACATCCTGTGAACTTGGCAGAAGTCATATAGGGTAACCTAAATAGTGCTGGGATACAGATGGGACATCTCTACTTGAGACTTGGGGTCCTGTATGTGCTCTGATATGGCTTTGCCATTGAGTTAGGGTTTCCCATATTCACCAGATGGGCTTCCAGTCACAGTGCTGATACAGCTCCTCCCCAGAAGGACATTTGGAGAGTGGGTGGGCTGACCCAGCAGGTATTACCCCAGTGGGATGCAGACCTCACTCTTTTTCCTATCAGGTATCCATATACTTGAGTTCACCTTTTTTACCAAGGTGTGACCCTGGACATGCTTCTTGGAGCCTTCCAACTTGCTGGGCTCAGAATATGCGCTCACTGGATCCCGGCCTGAGCGGCTTTTCATTTCCCTTTCATCATTCTCACTCCAGGCCTTAGTTTCCAGTATTCCGATGTGCCCCTGGCTCTTACCCTTCTGGCCTCCCCAGCCTTTCTCCCCTTCACACCTTTGTGATTGTACCTTGGAAAAAGGTGGTGGATAGAACTGGCCCTGGAGAGCAGCTGGAGAATGCTTGGTGGACCACAGCATCATTGGCCTCAGGCTGGTCGCCCTTAGACATCCTCCTGGGAAAGAAACAAACAGAAATTGATCCCTAAACTCCTTCCCCCAAAGTCAGCTTTTCTTCTGCCAAGATCTAAGAAAAGACTTGATTCCAGCAGTGTCTGCTGGTGGTTTGGCTTTGCAATGTCATCCTCTGACTGTGAGATTCGATGGAACCCTTGTGCTCTGTGTGGGGTGGAAGTGGCACTTTGATGGAGCTGCAGAGACTCCCAGGTCCCACAGAGGGACCAAGGCTGGAGAGACAGAATTCGTCTCAAAGCCATGAAATATCATCCAGAATGGGCTGGTCTGGGGCTCAGGTATGCCTTTCTTGGCCAGGATTGTTTTCCAGTGTGGGTGCTGAGGAAAGTCACTTCCTGACTCTGGCCAGAGTGAGCTAGGTCCCTAGAGGGGGCTAAAAAATGTGGGACCAGAAGCTCAGTGCAGATGGAGCCCAAATTGTCAGCACAACCTTCCATAGGGCAGGTGCTAGAGGCCATTCTGACCAGCTGACCACAAGAGGCCCTCTTGGCTCTCACAATAAGTCCCAATATAGCTGGGCCTCTGCGCTCCTCTGATGGAGTCTGATTCCCATCTACAGATGAGGAGGCCAAGCCCGTGGGGTGGAGGATGCACCCAGCTTGTTCCCCAATAGCTTCCTTCTCTCATCATAAGTTGAAGCAACATGTGTGTGACTTATATATTTGTAGCTAGATTTATTCTGTGACTTATAGAATTCCATTGCTATTGTATCTAATCTGCCTTCCACCTGTTTATGTTTCAAGACATTCTAAAGGCTTCAAAATCATGTACCCATCACCACATTTAGTAAATGTTAAGAATTCCCTTGTTTTTTTTTACCACACCTCCCCCCAGCACCTTTTCTTACTTTTTTTCAAGGAAATGGTTATCAGTTGCTGCAGTCACCAGCCAGCGTGGCATTGGCAAGAGGAAAAGACAAACGGATCAATGGAGCAAAGTTTCATAAACAGACACAGCACGATGGGCAGGCCCTGAGGGAGAAGTGACATTGGGAGAGGGAGGGAGGGAGGGAGGGAGGGAGGGAGGGAGAGAGGGAGGGAGGGAGAGAGGAAGGGAGAGGAAGAGAGTTGATTAAATTGTATGTAGCTGAGTTTTCTATGCACAGAAGTTGTATCTATCAGTAAAGATCAAAGCCAGAAACAGGCCAAAGGATCAAGTCCTCAACCTCTCTAGGATGATGCTGAAGGCCATCTAAATTCGAGTCTTCAAGACTTTACATTGTCATAAATAAGCAAGCAATGTCGGCTGCCCTGTCTGCAGTGAAACTTGAAGTGAATGGCTGTTTGTCTCCTCCATTTGGCATTGTATGGGGGGATTTATCTGTGCAGTGTGATCATCTCAGTGCAAAGCACATGAGCACTTCCTTTGCCCTGTCTCCTGCTGGTTCAATAACACTGCAGTGAGCGTCCTGGAACACACCTCCTCTTCTCCGGTGCTGAAGTGGGATCATTGGGGCATTGGAGAGCACTCCTTGGTCCTTAGATGTGTGGGACTCAATCTTGGCCAGCAGATTGCCAGCTTAGCATGGTCAGATACATGGGTCATGAGACAGCATCTTGTCATTTTAAATTTTGATTAAAATTCATATTGTTGTTGTGTGTGTGTGCATTAGTGCACACAGGTGAATGCACACGCCACACACAATGTGTGAAGGTCAGAGAACCTTGTTCTCTTGTTCCATTGAGTTCTCAGGTCATCAGGCTTGGTGGCAAGCACCTTTACCTGCTGAGCCATCTTGCCAGCCCCTAATTTTGATTTCAGTTGAGTACCTTTTTGTTTGTCTTCCAGTGCTTACTGGCTGTTCATTTTCCCGCCTGTCATCCTTCTCGTCCTTGCCATTGCATGTTCATGTAATATTTCTTATTTGTTCTCTTGAATTTCCTAAGGAGAAACACTATTTCACCTGAAAATAGTCTTCGCCTTTCCTTCCTTCTGGTGTTGACAGCTGGCATCTTGTCTTCGCGTGGAGAAGAAGCACTGTGACAGCACTGAATGTGGATGTGACCGCGGCTGGAATAGCTTAGTTTATTGGAAATCCACTGCCGCTCATTTCGCTTCCATCCATCCATCCATCATTGCTGCACGTTTATTGCCTTATACTCCTATCAAGTACCTCATTATTAGAAATCGGCATGTAGTGATTGCAAATATTTATGAGATACAGCATGATAATCTGATGTATTCCAGGTGTAGTGGTCAAGTTAGAGCAAGTCACATTTCCCCTTGCTTAAAGATTTATTAAAAAATATATGTATACAGAAAAAATATATAGAATATATCAGAATACATATATATTACAGTGCTGGCAGTTGAACCCTGGGTCTTGGGCATGCAAGGCCAGCATTCTACCACTGAGCCACATTCCCAGCATTTACAGTTTCTCTATGTTGGGAACATTGGGACTTTTGTAAGCTGGTTCTTTATAAAATGTACAATAAATCATTGTTACCTCTAGCCCCACATTGTGCTGCAGAGCAGAACCGTGGCCCTCATCCTTTCCGTCTGTGTTTCAGCATTGTTGCCTTTTCTCTCCCGCTCCAAGCCCCTTCCCCCCGCAGCTTTGAGTGACCACTGCTCTGCTATTTCTATCAAATCAATTTGTTTTTCATTTATTTATTAATCGATTTACAGTCTGATTTCAGCCCCTTCCCCCCTCCCAGTCTCATCCTCAAACACCCCCTCCCCCTATTCCATCCACTCCTCAGAGAAGGGGGAGGCCCTCAAGGGGTATCAACCCACCCAGGCACCTCAAGCCACTGAGACCTGACAAGGCAGCCCAGCAAAGTGGAGGAATCCAGGGGCAGGCAATGGAGTCAGAGACAGCCCCTCCTCCCATTGTTAGGAGACCTACATGTTGACCACATTGAACATCTGCTACATATAAGTAGGGGGTCTAGGTCCAGATCATGCATGCTCTTTGGTTGGTGGTTCAATCTCTATGGGCCCAGGTTAGTTTGCTCTGTAGGTCTTCTCATGGTGTCCTTGACTCCTCTGACTCCCTCAATCCTTCCTCCCATTCTTCCACAGAACTGCCAGAGCATGGCCTATTGTTTGGCTGTGGGTCTCTGCATCTGTTTCCATCAGTTGCTGGATGAAGCCTCTCAGACAACAGTTATGCTAGGCTCCTATCTGTAATCATAACAGAGTATGATTAATAGTGACAGGGTTTGGCTCTCTTCCGTGGGCCAATCATCAGTTTGGCATTCCCTCAATCTCTGCTCCATCTTTACCCCTACACTTCTTGTAGGCAGGACAAATTTTGGGTCTAAGGTTTTATGGGTGGGTTGGTGTTTCCCTCCCTCTACTGGAAGTCCCACCTGGCTACAGAAGGTGTCAACTTCAGGCTCCTTAATACCCACGGTTAGAAGTCTCAGTTAGGGTCACCATAAATTCCTGGGAGCCTCCCTGTCCCAGAGGTATGTCCCCATTGATTGCCCTCCTCTCCCCACCCTGCTCTCTCCATACCTGATCCCAACCCAGTCACCTTCCCCACCACTTCTTCTACCAGGTTCTCTCCCCTATCCACTTCAGATATTTATTTCCTATTCTGAATGAGATTCAACATCTTCCCTTCGGCCCTTCTTGGCTTCTTTGAGTCTGTGGGTTGTAATGAGGTTATCCTGTACTTTATGGCTAATAGCCACTTATGAGTACATACCATGCATGTCTTTCTGGGTTTGGGTTACCTCACTCAAGATATCCATTTGCTTGAAAATTACATATTTTTTTGTTTTTAATAGCTGAGTAGTATTTCATTGTGTAAATGTACTGTATTTTCTTTCTTTCTTCCTTCCTTTCTTTTTCTTTCTTTCTTTCTTTCTTTCTTTCTTTCTTTCTTTCTTTCTTTCTTTCTTTCTTTCTTTCTTTCTTTCTTTCTTTCTTTCTTTCTTTCTTTCTTTCTTTCATTGAGAGATATTTAGGTTGTTGCCAGATTCCAGCTATGACCATAGTTGAGCAAGTGCCCTTGTGGTATGTTGGAGCATTTTGGGGGTATGTACCTAGGAATGGTATATCTGTGTCTTGAGGTAAATCTATTCCTAATTTTCTGAGAAACCTTCAGATTGATTTCCACAGTGGTTGTTCAAATTTGCATTCCCACCAACAATGGAATAGTTGTACCCCTTTGCTCCACATCCATGCCAGCACTTGCTGTCACTTGAGTTTTTCATTTTAGCTATTCTGAGGGGTGTAAGATGGAATCTCAGTCATTCAAATCAACTTTTTAAGATTCCACTTATGAATGCAAACATGCACTTGCTTTTCAGTGTCTTTGACTTGTTTCATTTAACAAATACCACGTCTCCTTTTTTAACTATACATAGCTGAAGATGACTTTGAACTCCTGATCACCATGCTTTATGTAGTGCTGGAGTTTGAGCTCAGGGCTTGGTGTATGCCAAGCAGACACTACCAACTGAGTTTCATCTTCCTTCCTCCCTCTCTCTGTCCTTCCCTTCCCCTTCCTTCCTCCACTGCGTCAAGCTTGGTTGTTTATTTTCTAGATTTAAAGGTCAGCCATTTTTAGCTCTCTCTAACTTCTCTGAGGGTTTATGCCATGCCTTCCCCTTGCTGTAGGAGCTGTCCCTCTAGAATATTAAGGGGTCTTTCATTTTCATTCATTTCTGAATGATTTTCTTTATTCCTTAAACCCGGTAAGTTTTCAACTTCCAAAATGTTGGCCTTTCTTCTTGGCTGGGGGCTTGTTACCATGAACTTAGAAACCAATGACCTATGTAGCTTCTTTGTTGACACTTTTTTTTAGAGGAGCAGCACGATTAGATAAAATGAGGTCTAGTTCTTTAGTTCTAGAGATGTCAGAGAACTGCAGCAGGAAGCCCAGTCACGTGAGGATACTGAAGATGTCAGTGGGGCTGAGGGCTCACTGAGAAGAGAAGCCCGGTTACAAGTACCAGCCTGAAAGATGAAGAGCAAACCACTGCTCAATGTGGAGAATTCAAAGCCCTCAGCAAGAGCTGCAGCCACCAGAGGAGGAGGGGCCAGCTGGCATGGGTGGGTTGAGGTGGTGAAATGGAGCTGAGCCACCACACTCTGGCACCTCTAATGTATATCCAAGCCCACCCTAGCCCCTCCACAGAATACTCAGAACACCCCAGCACCTTATAGGAGCACCTCCCTACCTTCAGTTTCTGTGCTTGTGTATCTGTCTGTCTTCGGCAAGACTGAAGAATTCCTGGACAGGTGCTAACTTCCAGTAGAGCACTCAGATCCTCACAGATACTTGTTAGCCCTCATTCCCGATGTATAGGCCAACAACAGAATCTGTGCTATGTCACTGGGTGCTTCCAAGATACCTGTCACCCTGGCCAGCTGTAGTGGTTTGAGTGTGTATGGCCCCACAGACTGTGTGTTCAAATGCTTGATCCAGAGGAAGTGACACTATTAGGAGGTGTGGCCTTGTTGGAGGAAGTGTGTCACTGTGGGGTGGGCTTGGAGGTCTCCTATGCTCAACCTCTACCCAGTGTGGCAGAGTTTCTTTATGCTGCCTGTGGATCAAGATATAGAACTTTCACCTCCTTCTCCAGCATCATGTCTGCACACTGCCATGTTTCCCACAATGACGATAAAGGACTAAACCTATGAAACTGAAAGCTAGCCCCAGTTAAATATCTTCCTTTATAAAATTTGCCATGGTCATGGTGTCTCTTCACAACAATATAACCCAAAGTATGATGCCAGCTCAGGGTAGTTAGTGAGACTTCCACCTAACAAACTTCATGTAAGTCCTACACAGAGAGACATACTTCCTGCCCCCAAACCCTCAGCCCAGAGCAAACTTAGGCATGAGGAGGAAATGCCAGGGGCCAGGAGTCATGAAAGGAGAAGGCAGCGGTGATCTTGATCTGTAGGCAGTCACTTCTCCAGGCTGGGTCACTAAGGGATAGTGGGAAATGGCTGCTTTGCAAATCAGCTGTCCCACAATGAGTTCTGGACCAGCCCATACCACCCCACCCTATAGCAGCTGCTTCTGGCCAGGTATCAAGTCAGCAATGGGCAATCCAAGGCAGGGCAGCAGAGCCCAGCAGATCTGCCTGCACACTGGTGTAGATCTGCAGCCTTCTAAGCCTGGAGCAAGGTCTTCTTTGGAACCCTTCTCAGTCCACTAGCAACTTGCCTCAGTTCCAGTTCCCTTGAGACTTTTGTTGGTGTGTTGGGTGAGCAGCCAAGGAGAAGTAGTGAGCCATGATTCCTGAGAAGCTGGAGACCCCAGGGTGGGACTCACTAGCTCTTTCCTCCCACCATCAGACTCCCAACACTCACTCCTAACTAAGGTTGGGGGGGGCTCATGGGCCTGTCCCTCGGCAGCTCTTTCACCTGTATATACTGTTGTATGAACATGTGCTCGCTAACTATGGATAGTATTTTGAGGAAAGACTAGCTAATGGCCAGTTAGAATGACAATGATCTGGAGAAGCTGAGATGGTGCAAGCCCAGAGGAAAGTTAGGCTACCTTTGGCTCCATTATTACCCATATACTACCCATCTGTACTGATAGTTTTATGTCACCTTGGCATAATCTAGAGTTATTTGGGAAGAGGAAACCTCTGGAGATGACTACAGGAAGAAAAAGCCACCCCAGTGTTAGGGATGACCAAATATAAGGCTATAATGGTGTCAGGTCGAGGTAAGAGACAGGCCAGTGATGGGGCTGGGTGCAGGAAGGGGGTCGTATCACAGACTTGCCTGACACAGGGATCTATAAGTTTATTCTTAATCCTATTCTTTTTCTCAATCTCTCTTCCTTTGCTTTTTTATTTTTTCAAATGGCCCTCAATAAGCAACATTTAAAATTTTTTAGTTAAATCATAATTCTTTTTAAAGAGATTTATTTACTGTATGAGTTCTCTGACTGCATGTACACCTGCATGCCAGAAGAGGGCATCAGATCTCACCGTAGATGGTTGAGTCGCTGTGTGGTTTCTGGAATTGAACTTGGGACCTTTGCAAGAGTAAACAGTGCTCATAACCACTGTGCCATCTCTCCAGCCTGTTAAATCATAATTTCTATCTATACTGGCTAGTCTTGTGTCAATTTGACAGAAGCTAGAGTCATCAGAGAGGAGGGAACCTCAACAGAGAAAATGCCTCTGTTAAGAATGGGCTGTAGGCATGCCTTGTGGGGCATTTTCTTAATTAGTGATTGATGTGAGAGAGCCCAGCCCACGGTGGGTGGTGCTGTCCCTGGGCTCTGGATTCTATAAGAAAGCGAGCTGAGCAATGAGGAAGGAGCAAGTCAGGAAGCAGCACTCCCTCATGGCCTCTGTATCAGGTCCAGGTTCCCACCCTGTTTAAGCTTCTGTCCTGGCTTCCTGCAGTGATGGAAGTATAAGCCAAATAAACCCTTTCCTCCCCAAATTGGTTTTTGTCATGGTGTCTCATCACAGCAACAGTAACATTCTTTTTTTAAAAGGAAGTGAGGAGGACAAATAGGGAGACACAGAGGAAGTAGAAGGGAGGAGCAATCAGTTTTGAGGGATTTTATTTATTTATTTATTTATTTATTTATTTATTTATTATGTAGACAGAGTTCTGCTTACATGTACACCTGCAAGACACAACATGGCACCAGATCTCATGGTTTTGAGCTACCATGTGGTTGCTGGGAATTGAACTCAGGACCTTTGGAAGAGCAGTCAGTGCTCTTAACCTCTGAGCCATCTCTCCAGCCTGACCAAAACATATTTTAAGACTTCCAAAGACCCTATTTGGGGAATGCTTATATTTTAAATCCAAAGTCTTACACACTTTTTCCAAAAGGAAAAACTATAACTGGGTCCAATCAATTGGGTTACTGTGTTCCTACTGAAACTAAATAATGCTAAGATGCAGCAAATTAAACACTCTGAAAGGCCTTGCAGCATACTCAGCTGTCTGAGAAACTGAAAGCAACTTTAGCTCCATTTATTCTCCCTAGAAATATTCAAAGGTTTGGGCTAACACTTCTTATCCAAACATGCAAGAGCATCTAATGTTTCTAATAACAACATCCATGATGTTTTGTACTTTAACATCTGGGTGTTTCTTGATTAAACGAGTATTTGAGATCTCCTATAGCACAATTGCCCAGGATTGTAAAATTATCGCTGTCTCACTAATAAAAAGGGAAATGGGCAACAACACAGTCACTGCACTAGAGTCCCTTTATATTTCTAATTAATATTAATTTTTTCATATGATACATCCAGATCAACTGCAGTTTTCCCTCCCTCCACTCCTTGTCTTCACCTTCTCCCCCAAACCCACTACTCCTCTGTTTTCAGAAAAGAGCATGCCTTCCGGGGATTTCAACCGAACACACAATATGGCTTGGCGCAAGCCCTCCTGGCAGGGCTGCCTATGAAATTCTCACTTCTAACAAGTCTGGTCTCTTGGTTGTTTCTATCACTGTTAATAATTGTTAATAATTTCCTCTGTAATGTGGCTTTCCATTTTCTTTCACAAGCTAAAATCTAGTACCAATAGAGTAAAACGGATCAGGTATCCATAAATAAAAGTTGTATAATTTAGATAATAAAGACCAATTTTTCCTAAGAATTAGTGCTTGCCACTTTATATGAGGTTAGAGTTATAAGGTTAAATGGTCAAACAAAAAAGCAATCAACCCTCCTAAAAGATTAGTTTAAGTATGCCAAATATAAAATAGCTCAAAGAACACAAAAAGCTGTAAATACACGGAAACACGGCTTGGGAAAAACTGAAGAGAAAGAATGGCCTGCCACAATGGCCCAGCAGCACCTGAAGCAGAGCAAGGAAGCCAGGGCCAACAGGGAGCTAGCTCTCTGTGAACCCAGACCAGCCGCCCGACAGCCAGAGCGCCCTTCAGTCACGCTAGGGAACTGTCTGGGCAAAGCTGGGGCGAACCGGTCCTGAGGGATTTATATGCACATCAAGCTTTGCTTGAGGGCAAGTCCCTCCCCATTTTGTTTTTCCCATTTTGGTCTCAGTTTCCCTATCTGTACCATGAAGCTTTGAATCCCTAAAGGCTTCCATTGTTCAATCTGTGAGGCTGCATCCCGACACCAAGGTGAGCAAATCGGAATCCTCAGAGCTCCCGGGGCTAGCTAGCACTTCCGACACCTACTGGACCCAGCAGCACTCCCTCCAGCTGCCAGGCTGGTCCTAGCTGTGAGAGCTCGCCCCCAGTCTGCCTCACCCACAGTTGCCAAGGCAACACGCTCTAGTGAAGGGCCGGGCTGGAAGTCTAGCAACAACCAAAGAGGTTACCACAGCAACCAGGCTTCCTGCAGGGCGTGGCTTGAGGGATGTGGCTAGAGGCAGAGGTACTCTCTTGAGTCACCATCTCCTGCCCCAAGGTTTGCCCTTCAGTCAAAGGATTACAAGGCCAGGACCTCACAATCGGCTTGTGTGCAGATGACCTGTCTTCATTTTGTTTGTTTTGTCCTTTATCTCTGGTTATTATTATTTTTTTAATCTTAAGCCAAGGCAACTTGAAATACTGTTTCAGTGTCTCTAACATTTCAAGAATCTCTCTGAGCCCTTTCTTCAGGGCTCAGGCCTGCTTCCTGACTCGCCTTGCAGGATGCCCAATAGGTCCTTCTGTAAGGCTGACCTGAGTGAGATGGGTTTTTTTTTTTTTTTTCTGATTTCTCTTTCCAAGTCCACTAAGCCTCTGAATGCTTCCCTTATCACCCAGACCTTCACAATAACTGTCTGGATATCTCAGTCCTCTCCATCCCTGGACTCAGGGACATATTGTCCCTTTTGGACTGAGAACTTGAGTTCTCAGTGTTGACTTGTCTATGACTTTTATGTGGTTGAGCCTTTAATTTTTTAATTATTTTATTTTTTGAAATTATAACACAATTATGTTATTTTTCCTTCCTTTTCTTTCCTCCAAACCGTCCCATATAAACCACTTTTCTCTCTTTCAAATTTATGGTTTCTTTTTTATTAACTGCTTTGCATATATATATATATTCCTAAATACATAAATACAACATGTTCAGTTTGCATGTGTATGTGTGTTTACATATCTGACCATTTGGTAATGGATTAAAAATTGCTGTATTCTTTCTTGGGGAAGATTATTTCTCCTGTTTTTGGCATTCTTGAGTTCCCTGTAGTTCTTTGCGTGGGGTAGTAGCCTCCTGGGTACACCCTGCCCCCTCTGTATTAACATGTCTATTGTGTCATCTTTGTTCAGCTCATGCTTAGGAAGTCATAAGACCAGCTCAATGAGAGGGAAATAATGCCTGGTACTAGACATCTAGCCAACCACCCAGGGCTAGTGAAATCATGGACCTTGGAGGAGAACATACAACTACCACTCTACCAAAAAAAATCACTAACTTCATTCTAAATGTTTGTCCTTATACCCAGCTCTCATGAAGGAAACGTCTTTTTGCAACAGATGGAGACTGTTACAGAAACTCACAACCAAACAAAATGCAGAGTTGTGGAGCCCAGTCCCAAGGTATCTACAACAAAATTTCTTGCTGCACCTAAGGCTTAGAGATCACTGTGGAAGAGGGGTCAGAAAGATTGTAAGAGCCAGAAAGACTGAAAGGGCCAGAAAGACTGAAAGGGCCAGAGGATGAGGAAGTTTGCTGCCTCCTATGGATTTCAAATGCTGCAACCACAGTCTCACCAACATGACCACCTAAACAGCTGAAGAAGGCCAACAGAGATGTTAAAGTGGATGGGAAAAGTCCACAAGGACCCACCTACACAAAGGGACTGAGAGCAAAGGGGCTGAGAGCGCTTGAACCTTTTGTGGTAAGGCCATAGGCCCCAGGAATTTCATGATTTAACCTTCTACTTGTTTGGCCTGACTTGTTTTTTTCTAGATGTCTAAGTCTCTAGAAATATGTTTAAAACTTGTTCTTGTTTTATTGGAAGATATTTTGGCAGTGTAAGTTCAGAATATTACCAAAACATTAAGGAAAAGGAAAACATCCTTTTCTTCAGTCCTCTGAACTCTACTGGTGAGAAAGTGTTATATCTGAATAAAACTTAAAAATTCAAACTACAGACAGGAAAAGTCCGTTTATTTAAAAGGGAGACAGAGAATGAGTGCTGCCCCTCATTCCCAGCAGGTTCCAGAGTCTTGGCAACCTCAAAAACAACAAAACAGGGTTACCTATTCATACCTGGCTCTGAATAATTTATCAAAACATCCCAGTGCGCTCCTTAGTTTTTGTCAGCTTATTACAAACTTCAGTCATCTGGGAAGAGGAACCTTCAACTGAGAAAATGCCCCCATCAGACTGGCTGGCAGGCACATCTGTGAGGCCTTTTCTTAATCAATGATTGACATGAGAGGGCCCAGCCCACCCCCGCCAACTGTCGGCAGGGTCACTTCTGGGCAGGGTTTCAGGTTGTTTAAGGAAAGAAGCTGAGCAAGTCTGGTCATCTTTCTGCCTGTTACTTCCTTTATGTAACTGTGCCATCTCAGTCTGCCATTTAGCTGAAGATTACATGTATTTTGTTTTGTTTGCTGTTGGCCTGAACAATTTTTTCTTACAGTGGAGATTCTCTTCGCCTACATGTGTGTGGAAATAGTCTTTCTGGTATGGGGTTGCTTTTTGTATTTTGTTCTTGTATGAGTTAAATATTCAGGTCCCCCCCAGCCCATCTATCTTCTTAGAGAGCTCAGATTACATGCTGCATCCTGCATTCTCCGCTCCATACAGCTTCCTAAATATTTCCATCAGGGATTTAGCTTACTGTCAAGTATCAGGTGGGATCCAGCTTCATATTTTCATACAGGTCCCATCCAGTTTTCCAAATTGTTTAAAATTATACCTTTCATTATACAAATTTGATTTTTTTCTTCATTCTCGCGTCTTTGTTACAGAGTTTCATAACGCTTATGTGTTCTTAAGACAGACTGTTACCATGTAGCCCTTGCTAGCCTAGAACATATTGTGTAAACTAGGCTAGCCTACAACTTGAAGCAATGCTCCTGCCTCTGTTTCCCTAATGCTAGAATGACAATGTGTGTTATCACACCTGGCCTGTGATTTGATATCTGAGCTGCAAATCCTGAAATTATTATTTTCCTGAGTAAACTTCTGTGGCTGTTTTAATTGGGAAAGCATTGAACATGTATTTTGAACTTAGGGGAGTCCTACCTTTTCATGCCATTGCCAACTTTTCACTAAGATATCTGCAGTGGATTCTGACCTTTTTCTATATTCACAAATAAATGTACAGAACTTACTGTCTCTTGTAACTTTCCACTTGTCCATCAAGTTTTCTAGGTAGATCATTGATTCATCTGCAAACAGCAATTTTGTTTCTTCCTTTCCGGTATTTTAACCTAGTGTTTAAATAGGAATAAACAGCTATGTATTTTTCCTTTTCCTTTTTCCCTTTTTTCTTTCCTTCCTTTCTTCCTTCCTTCCTTTTTTTACATCCTGACAGCAGTTTCCCTTTCCTCCTCCCTTCTTAGACCCTCCTTGCCACCTCCCCTTAGTCCCACCCACTCTTCTGGTCCTCTCTAGAAAAAAGCAGGCCTCCCATGGATATCCAGCAGCCATGGCATACCACGTGTTTTTCTTCACAGTCAATATCTCTGGCAGTGAGTTTGAAGTGAGTTCTTCAGCATTTCTGCCACCAGCCAAGTGCCTCACAGCTCAACTTTGTCACAAACTGCCTAAACCAGAGCAAACCCTCACAGGGCAGTTCTCAGTTCCTGAATATGGAGTCCTACTTCAGATGCCAACCACAGGTAGCAAGTTCCATGTCACCCAAACCCTGACCTAGCTGTACACAAGGACTCCTGATGCGTCTTCAGAGCTTTGGTAATTTTCTCTGGCAGCTCACAGAACTCAGAGCACCACATAGGTTCACCCATGTGTTAATAGGACATAGTAAAAAGCCAGAGAAAGAGGTCATGGGTTAGTCTAGAACAGCCCCAGGTTCAGGAGCTTCTGCATGCATGGGCTAGGGTGTGCCATCTCCTGGTACATGGATGTACTTACCAACATGTGTGCTCCCCAGTCATGTATCTTAGGGATTTTTGCAGAGGCCTCCTGTCTCAGTCTGTCTGGGATGCTGTAACAGAAAACTGTAAGTAATTTATAAAGAACACATTTTTAATTTCTTCTCAGTTTTGGAGACTTCAAGTCTGAGATAGGAATGTCGGAAGAGTCATTTATCAGACCTGACCTTCATGTATGGGGACTTCCTCACATAGTAGAAGGTTCTCCCTCAATTCTTTTCACATGAATACCATATTGGTTATTTTTCTCATCCTCCTGGCCAAACAGCCAACAAAAGCAATCCAAGGAAGGGAAGACATGGATAAAGGCCCTCTAGCTGTGATAGTTATCATCTCATTGTTCATGATGCTTACTTCAGCTGATCTGGCTGACTAGGTAGCTGTCTTCGTTAGGGGTTCTATTGTTGCGATGAAACATCATGACAAAAAATCAAATTGGGGAAGAAAGGGTTTATTCAGCTTCTGCTTCTGCATTTCTGTTTATTACCAATGGAAGTCAGAACAGGATCTCAAAGAGGGCAGGATCTAGAATCGGGATACAATGCAGAGCAGCTGGACGGTGCTACTTACTGGCTTCCTCTGGCTTGCTCAGCCTCCTTTCTTATAGAACCCAGGACACCAGCTCAGGAATGGCACCACCCACAATGGGCTGGGCCTGCTCCCATCAATCACTAATTGAGAAAATGCCTTACAGCCAGATCTCACGGAGGCATTTTCTCAGCTGAGGCTGCTTCTTCTCTGATGACTCTAGCTTGTGTCAAGTTGACGCACAAAACCAGCCAGTAGAGTGGCCTCCCTCAATACTTACCCTGTTTGTCCCTTTAGTAGCCTGTGTTCAGTTGAGTGGGATGGCCTTCCCTGACAAAGGAGTGTTCTTCAGACCAGGACTATTATAAACTGTGATCTCCTGCTAGAGCTCACAATAACTTCAGAAGAATGAAAGCGTTAATTTGGCTTATTCTTGCGAGAATACATGTCAGGGAAGGTATTGGAACAAGTGGCTGCTTGGGGACTGGAGTCTGTGGCCAAGTCTCAGTTGAATAAAAAGCTGGAAGCAGACACACAGCAAGGCAGGTTACAAACCTTACAGCACACTCCAGCTGCCTACTTCCTTCAGCTAGGCCCTCTTCCCAAAGGTCCCATAACCTCCCAAACAAGTACCACTGACCAGGAACCAAACATTCAAGTGTAAAGCCTACAGGAATATTTTATGCTAAATGGTACCAAGCAAGAATTTCATTCTTGAGGGATCTGCTCTTCTGCCCTAATGCTCTTCTAAGACGCCACCTCTTACTACTTTCTCACTGACAGCTAAGTCTGTGTTGCTGCCGGAACAGAGTACCCAAGGCAGATATAAACTGGGGAGCAACGTTTGGTTCATCCTCTTCATCCAGTAGGTGTGATCCACAATGAGCTGACCTCTAGCTTCTCTATCCCTAAGGACAAGGGGATGAGGCTGAGTGGCTTTTCAAGATAAACCCTGAGCCTGAAATTGTCCAGAGTCCACCAAGTTTTGCTCATTAAAACAAAAGATATTCCATGTTCTTGAAGGTTCAAGAGGAGAAGCCCAGTCTTGGAACCAAAGATTTGGTCTGGGAGGAAAATATGGAACAAAAGATGGTCCTGTATTCAATAAATTATAAGAATTTTAGAAACTTTGGAGGACAGAGATGGATGTAAATACCTTCACACCTTACATTTTCTTCTCTTTTCTAATTGCATAGGTTGATACTTGAGTCAAAGCAAGAGTGCACATCCTTATGGCAATTAGAGTTGTTTTTTGGGTGGGCCTTGAGCAGAAGGTCATGGGCCCCCCTTAAGTGGCGGTGGGGAGTGGGTCTTCTGAATGGGGTTACTTTGCTGTGTTGTTTATGTGGGTTTTGCTGTGTACCCAGTCCCGGGCTCAGCATTCACTTGTGCTAATTCATTTTGCTTCTTACTCAGCTGCCTGAGGGTGGTCTTGTTCTGCCACCAGGAGAGGAGGCCGACCACAGGGCTGAGAACCTGCAGAAGTCACATAACTGATGGAGGGTTGGGTTGACTTTTGCCCCCGATGCTGAAATTTGTCCAGTGAGCCCCTGAAGAGCTTCTCTTTCCTCTGTGGTGGAAGAGGAAGCCATCCTTCCCCCAAAGGGGTGGCTTATTTATTTATTTTTGTAATAACAGAAGTTGACCTTTTTCAAGGTAGACAGACATTTGACAACTTAGCTGAATCCCCTGAGTCTTGACTATTTCCATCCAAAGAATGTAGCCACAAGGTAGCATGTAACATAGTATTGGGTTTCACCCAGTCATAGTGTGATTACTGTGTTAGCATTACCAGAAAACATGCTGGGGTTCACTAAGGTCTCCATACAGGGTATCAATCTGACTTCGAAAAGAGGTTTCATGGACATCTTTCTTTTCATAGCTGCAGATCACTTTAGTCAACACCAGAAGATTCTAGACTATTTTTATGTTTGAAAGAATGTAAAGTTCTCCTGGCCAAGTCTGTGGGGTGCTGCTCTGTGAAAGCATCCATTTCCTCCATGATACTCATTTATTTGGGTTTCAGTTGATTTATTTGCAAAGTATTCATTTCACACATCTTTTCAAGTTGTTTGAGTGTTTCTCTAACTCCAAATCTGTTATTTTCTCTTTTGTTCTAACTTTCTGTTTCTATGTTCTTTCATATTTTCTTTGAGTTCTCCATCCAGCAGCGTTTCTGCCCTGTCTCTTCCTCCTTTGTAAAGGGTATGTGTGTATATATGGTAAAATCTCACTCTATAGGCCAAATTGGCCTAGAACTTACTGTGTAGCCTAGGCTGGCCTGGAAATATTTCCAGCTAATTTCCATGTTAGAATACTTTACATTTCCAGCTAAGATCCATGTTAGAATACTTTACATTTCATAAATAATGTAGAAATAAAAGAAGCTTCAAGAAGCATGGAGCTAGGCAAGGTAATACACACCAGATTGGAGGCTATTGTAGATAATTCTCATCTACATAGCAGATTCCAGACTAGGCAGGGGCTGAGACCCAGTCTCAAAACAAACATGGAGAATGAGACAATAAAAGGGTCAAGTACTTCAGAATGTGTGTTCACTGGTTTAAAACGAGGGTTCAGGGAAAGAATGTATTTATGCCGTAACTGTAAGTCTAGGCAGACTCAACCGTGTCTGGGGAGGGGAAGAAGGGACCACAGTGATGCCTAGAAGGCAAACACTAGAAGCATGCATTCTCTGCAGGTGTGTGAATCCTTAAGCTCTGTACATTGAATGTCCTGCACAAAGGCCTGACTCTTGGTGGCACTGTGGGGAGGAGGTCTTTAGAAGGTGGATCCTAACACACTCCTGCCGTGATCTGCAGCCCTCATCAAAGGGCTAAGGAACAGGAGTCATCCCTCCCAAGTTGCGCTGGGAACCTCTGGAGTCATCTGCTAACACTGAACCTTTTCTTAGAAGGTTCAGTGTTTTAGATAATTCTATAAGTTCATTGTTTTAGATAATTTATTATAGTAATAAAAAAGCTGACCTGTTGGGGCTGGAGAGATGACTAAGCAGTTAACACTTGTTACTCCTGTAGAGGACCTGAGTTCAGTTCCCAGCACCTACATTGGGTGACTCATAATATCTTATAACTCCAGGGAATCTGATGACCTACTCTGGCCTCCTAAATCACTTGCACAAATTTATACATACACTCAAAAAGATATAATTTTTTAAAAAAAGTTTTAAATTAGTATGTAGGCTAAATCAAAATAAGTTCAAGTTCAGGGCAATTACCATAATAAAAGAAAGCATAATTCAGCAGAAGAAAATCAGCATATTCAGTGGGAAATAAGAAGAATAGAATTGAATTAATGGACATTTTAAATATGGTGGTAAGACTGGGTCTTGATATGTTATTAGTGGGTTAAGTTAGAATTAAAGGTAGAAACAAAGTAGACTTGAAAATTCCAAGAAAAGGCTGTGGTGGTGCATGCCTTTAATCCCAACACTTGGGAGGCAGAGGCAGGCAGAGCTCTCTGTGAGTTCAAGGCCAGCCTGGTCAACAGAGTGAGTTCCAGGACAGGATTCACAGAGAAACCCTGTCTCAGAAAACCAAAAAATAAAAATAAAGAATAAAATACAATAAAATAAAAATCAAATTTCAAGAATGGGTTAACTAAAAAAATGAGAAAGTTTAGCATAAACATGCTAGCAGGGACTGGAGAAGTGGCTAAGCTGATAAGAGCACTGGTTGTGATACAGAGCATCAGGCTTCAGGTCCCAGCATCCACGTGGAGGCCTACAGCCCTCTGTAACTCCAGTTCCAGGGGATCCCGTGTCCCTTTCTTAGCTCTTCAGGTATCCTGCTCACACATGGTATGAACACATACACTTACTTCTGGCCAGGACCTTGACTGAACATACTTTGTTGTCTTACTGTAACAAGGTTTAATTAGAAAGTGGTAACAAAAGATTACAAACACTACTGGAAAGTAGTGTTATTAAAGAGAGGTCACTAGGAATACAAAGAAATATTTAGATCAGAATGATAAAACACGGGACAGCAAATTTGTCAGATGAGTCCAAGGCAAGACTGTAGAAGGAGCTCTGCAGCTTTAAACAGATGCTTAAAATGTAAGAATACTGCAGGCTTACAGACAGCCGCAAACAGAACTCAAGGACTCCTGAAGGGAATAGCGGATGGCGACAGAATAAGTAAGATAAAGGGGAAACCAAGAAGGTTCGCAAAACTGATGTTGGATTTCTGACAATATTTAAAAACACACTGAAAAGAAGAAATGGGAGCTGGGTGTGTGTGGGGTGGGGTGGCCTGGTGGGTGTTTGCTTTGATGGCCTGAAGGACTGGAGTTCAGATTCCCAGGATCTGTGTAAATGCTGGGTAGGTGTGGTGGCCTACTTGTAATCCTGTTGCTTGGGAGACAGAGACAAGGACTTTCTGGATAGAGCTGAAAAAATAGATTTGCCAAATGAGCAAGCTTTGGGGTTAGTGAGAGACCTTGTGTAAGGTGGGTGGTTGAGGAAGATACTTAGTGTCATCGCTGGCTGTTACATGCATGTACACATGTACCAGTGCACCTGCACACACAGATGGTCTGACTCATGAATGCATCACACACACACACCACAAAATGAAAGGAATACATATAGAAGTTTTTTAAAAGTACAGAAACAATGCATTTAAGAACAGTACGTTGGTCAGTCTTCATTGTCAACCTGGATGGATTTAAAATCACCAGGAGGACTTTATCTATGAGGCGTTTCCAGAAAGGCTTAACTGGGGAGAACCCCCTACACACACACACACACACAGACACACACACACAGACACACACACACACACACACAGACACACACACACACACACTAAATGCCAGCAGCACCATTTCAAGGGCTGTGGTCCTGAACAGAATAAAAGGAAGAGATGAGGCTAGCATTCACCTCTCTCTGCTTCCACAGGGGCCAGCATTCACCTTTCTCTGCTTCTCAACTGTGAACACGATGTGACTGGCTGCCTCTGGCTCCTGCTAATACATCCTCCCAGAAACACCCCTTCACACCGTTTCGCAAACCATGAACCACAATAAATCCTTTCTTTCTGCTGGTTGCTTTTGTCACATCAGCAACCAAAGTAATGAACATACCTCCAAATGCCAGCAATTCCAATACTCAAACAAAATGAATGCCCAGAAAAAGCTTTGCTGGGAAAAAGCAAAGGCACATTGAAAATGGAGTCGTGAACACCGTGACCTTTTGTTACTGCCATTCAGGAAGATCAGCTGTCTTCCTTATTCTGGTGATAATGATGAACAGAAAGAGGAGAAGCTTTTCCCTGGCTTTTTTTTGGGGGGGGGGAAGGGGGAGAGATAGGAGTGGGGATAGTCTCACCCAGAAGACGGAGGGTCGGGCCTGTGCTACTTACAGGACTCTTGTTGCACAGTTGCCAGCTGAGGTGGCCCACGCCCCTCAGGCTGCTGTGGATTAAGTGGCCAGCAATTTAAAGTGTCCAGCAACTGCCAGGAACAGGGATGCTGCCGGCAGGGCTCTTGGAAGAGGAAGAGGAAGCTTGGAAGCCTAGTTTTATGGTAACATGACGTCATCACACCCACCACCGCAGTGCAGGGAGTCCTGGTGGGCGAGCTGACCACAGGTCTTATCCCAGTTATTCAGCCTCGGGCTGTGGTTGGCCCCACAGTGCACCAAGCTACCAGCCAACCCCTCCTGAGAAAGAAAAACGGAGCAGAGTAAGAGAAGGCTGGGGTTTGCCACTGAAGAACCGGAGAATCACGAGGTTGAGGTCCAGGGAATTTAGGCTGGAGTGACAGTGTGTGATGACTGTGTGACTGTGGGACAGGGAGGTGGCAGGGTAGAGGGGACAGGTGCGAGGGGAAAAGGGACGGGCCAGCCCGCGGCCGCGGCGGCGTCCTGTGAGCAGCTCTCTCTGCCATGATCTGGCTCCCCTCTGGTGGTCCGTCCAAGACGCCAGAAGCGATTTATAAGATCCACCTGTTAACACCCTTGGGGTCTAGATCCCTAACCCGCCCCTACATCCCTCTCCAGTGAAAGATGCACCCCAACCCCTCACCCAGCATTTTTCCTTCTTCCTCTTTTTACGTCCCCCACAGTACGCCTGTGTAGATGTCTCCCGGCCTGGCAGGTGGAAAATTTACAGTTTTTGTGATTTCAGTTGAAAGCAGTCAGCAGGCGAAAGGGCTTGGTTGGGGTCTGCAGGCAGGGCGCCACTGGGTCGCTCTGGGAATGAAAGGCAGAGCTGAGCGAGGGATGCAGCATCGGATTCCGGCTGTCTGCCCCCAACCCCTCCCTGGTGATGTCACAGCCCACCCCAGCACCCTCCCGCTACAACCCCATTTCTTCTGCGGCCGCTCTGCCCGTCCCTCTCCGCGCGCGACAAACCAGCTAGCGGCTGAGGCTCGGACGCAGCGCGCAGCCAACCAGCGCAGCGGGGGGGTGGGCTGGGGCGGGCCGGGCCGGGGGCGCGGAGCTCGTCACGCGGTGCCGCCGTCACAGCACCAGAAGCAGACAGCAAGCGGCAGCGTTTTCAGGCTCGGGGACCCTCTCCGGTGCCAGCGCCCATGCGGGGCCCTCGCCAGTGACGTCTGAGAGGTAAGGCTGCCGCCCGGCCGGCCCGCCGCTCTGCACGCCCGCCGTTCCGCACCTGTCTCCGGCATCCGCACTAAAGGAGCGTCGGGTGGGGGATTCCGGGCCAGCGCCAATGTCCTTGTCGCAGCCCGAAGCGCGGGCTTGGGGATGCGGCTTCCCTTCCCCCGACCTTCCTCCGCCTCTTTGAAGAACAAAGAGGCGAATTCAGAGGTGTTGCTCCCCGCGAGGCTTTTCAGGGCCCTCAGAAACTACGCCTTTGCTGCAGCGACCCTTGGCCTGTGTGGGTGGAGGTCGCCACGAGAGGGATAAACAGGTCTGGGCACAGCCTCTTTCCCTGTATCCCTCCACTGCAGAAGAGCTAGCCAGAGAGAGGGATGCGACAGAACCGCGGGGGAGGGGAGGCAGAGATGCGGAGTGGGGACCAGGACGAGGCTGCGGGGCGTCGGGACGGGGCGCGGCTGCTGATCCAGGCCCCAGGGGAGGGAGCGCGGGGCAGCCGCTCTGGTCCCCGGTGGGGGAGGGCAGACGCTGGAACCGACAGCAAAACAGGCGGGCGGGGCGGGGGCTGCGGCGCCACGGCCAGGCCACCGGCTAAATGCGCACTTGGTGGCTGCCCATCACTCGGAGTGCTCCCGATGCTCCTCCCCCTAGAGACCCCATTTCCCTTCCAGAAAGACACGGCAGACGTTCCCGGTGGCTGCTAAGCTAGCGCCCCAGTAACAGGTGTGGCCCGGGGCTGGAGGGAGGGGGCTGAGGGACGCGTCGCCTGGGCTAGCAGAGGTCCCCAGGCGCCTGGCGTCGGCGGACTCTAGGAACATTGCCTGTGAGGACCCTTGCAGGACCCTCCCTCTTTAAGTCGCTCCTCGCCCCAGCTGCCTCCCAGGGGAAGGCCACTGCCCTCTGCTCCCATCAGGGCAGGGACCGCATTCGGGCCAAGGGAGAGGGAGGGTCTGAGGTGCGGGGAGGTGCAGGGTCGCCGGCGCGAGAGGGGGAGGGGAGAGAGCGATTGCCAAGTCATGGGGCCTGCTGGGCGCCGGCGCGGCGTCGCCCGGGCGCGGACCCGAGGCGCGCCCACGTACCCAGGAATGGGGACCAGAGGCCGGAGGACCCGCCCGCCGGCGGCCAGCCTTCCTAGGAGAGGACCGCATTGCTGGGATTAGAGGCCTGCTAGGGCAAGCGGATTGGATCACGAGGCTGCGGGAGGAGGAGGTGCGGGAGAGTTCCTGCTGCGCTCAGGGCTCGTCCAGTCCCGGGGACCCACGACTCAGAGCAGGCTTCGGCAGAAGACGCGCTCGCACAGAGCCGAAGGCGGCCGCCAGGACAGCGCGCTCGCCTACTCTGTCTGAGGAGACCGCGCGGCCCAGGGCAGCTGTGGGATTGGGGGGGCCGGGGCTGCACCTGCGGCGGCCATTTTGCAGGTGTGGCTGGTCACCTGCCCTGGTCAGGCTGCGGGGAGGGGGTGAGCCGAGCAGGTGTGGAGCTGGCAGCGGCAGGGGTGCTGGAAGGTCCACGGCAGGCCTCAGGGCCAGCATCGTCTTCTGGAGGTTCCTTTGCTTTTGGTGGGTGGGGTCAACACCCAGGTCTTCTCCAGGCAGAGGGTGGCAGGAGGCTCAGCGTCCTCGGGTGCGAAACTTGGGGAGGGTACTAGTGGCATCCTCCTGTAGTACGGGTGGATCTGAAGGGCAGATTGTCCTTCGTGGTTTGTGGGTCACTGGTCAGAGAGGCTGCCTTTGGAGGTCTCTGTGCGAGGGCTTGCGATACGCCTCCCCCATCTCCCCTCCGCTCTGAGGCTGAACGCCGTTTCCGTTGTCCTAATGCCCTACTCAGATGGAGCACGGACCTGCAGACTGGTCGAGGCCAGTGGGTGGGGGTGGGGCTGTCTATCGGTCTCAGGATCCAGCCTGTTCTGTGCCCGTTTGTCTGTCTGTCTGTTCTGTTGATGTGCGCTCCCCAAATGTAGCAGGGCCGTCCTCCTATGGGCTTTGTTCAGGGTTTGGTGGGAGGGGCAGCAGAGATGAGGTAGCAGGTGAAGCTGGCTAGTCCTAGGAACAGCCCAGGAGGACAAGATTGGAGACTTGCATCCTGGCCAAGTTCTTGGGGAGGGTCCATCTCTCTAAGAAACGGGAGGGGCTCAGCGATCACCTGTGGAGAGTGATGGGCCTGGCCACTAAGCTGGCAGATGACCGTGTGATTTGCTGTGTACTGAGGTCCACATGTTCCCTAGAGCATGGGCAAAACCAGATCCAAGAACAGAGCTTCCTCCTGCCCACACTGGAAGCAGTGCAGGGACTCTCCCAGAGTCATGGTGACTCAAGGAAGGGCTAGCTGAGCCAGGCCTGCAGATGGGGACACTGCAAGGATGGAAGACTCAGTCAAGGTCAGCTGCAAAGCCCTCCTGATGCCTTTGCCTCCTGACTCTTCTCAGTGCCTACCCCAGACCCTCCTGCTGGCATGTAGTTCCTGAGTCCCCCCCCCCCCCCCCGCAAAGCCTTTACACCCTGCATTTAATCTTAGCCCAGGGGTGGTGTGGGCAGGCTGAGACATTCAGGTGGTCTGGCTTCCCTCCCCTCCCCCAATGTGCTGTCTCCTGCTCAGATTTCAGGACTCACATCCACCTACCCAGATACTCCTACCCAATTCCAGGGAACCGCAGCAGCTGCAGCTCTGGTTCTAGAAGCAGGTGGTAGTTGGGGCCAGTGACACTAAGTATCAGAGTAGCCCCTGCTCAGGTTGCCTTAGAAGCTGGTTCCCACTGAACTCATCTCGCCTCTCATTATCTGGCTTGAGCTGGTGGTAAGTGGGGAAAGCAGCTGTTGCCTATCTAAGGAAGGCTGACAGGCAGAAACAGAATCAGAAGTTCTGGCACCCATCTAGGACTTCCTGGGTATCACTAACCTTGTGCTGGGACAGACCTGAGGTCAGCTCAGAGGGAGGAGGGCCATCGGAGAAGTCAGGGCTATTGAGATCCTAAAGGCTTTATCTTCCCCACATTTACCTGTGGAGCTGGGACTACATATACCAGATACAAACACATCATAGCACATTCATATGTGCACACATTTGCACAGGTAACAACCATGCACACACAGACACACATACATTCAGTGTCCCCTGTTTTTGTTGTTTTTTTTTGTTTGTTTGTTTTGTTTTTCCTATCCAAATCTTCTCTGTCTTCCTGAATGGCCTCTTGGGTGCTTCCTCCTTCAGAAAGCTTGCACACAGAGTGCAAAGCCCTGCCTTCCCATTTCTCCTCTCTCCTGCAGGCTTGGGGATGGGAAGAAAGCAGGGGACACTGATATGACATAAACTGTGCTGTGCTATTGTGTGCATTCTATTATCGGATGTTCTCAGATGTCAGTGAGGAAACAGTACCATCCCCATTACTCAGATACAGACACTGAGGCTCACTGAAGAAATCATTCTTGACTTTTCCAGGCTGCAAACAATTACTGCTCCTTTAGTGCCTTCTGTCTATCTTCCATCCCTCCCCTCTGTCCTCCCATTTTCTCTTACATCTCCACTACTTGCCCCTTCCGTGGAGGGGGGGCAGATAGTGTCACCTCCTACCATTCAGCAAGACCAAGTGAGTACCATGTTTTATATCAAAAGCTCAGGGAAAGCCGCCGCTACACTGTCTACTGGGGTAATCTTGAGTCTGGGAAGTTTTGAGGCTGGCTTTTGGGGGAAGCTCTAGGGGTCACAATAGCCCCTGACTGTCCCTAAAGACCCCTCCCCTTGAGCTGGCCTCAGGATGGTGATGTCCAGAATGTCCCAGTGAGGTGCTAAGACTCCTCACTTCCAGGTACCTTCAAGTGGGCCTCAGTTGCCTGTCATACCTGTCACCACTTCAAAGAAGTCCGTAAGAGACAACCAGTGGGCGCCAGCCCCCCAGGCTGCTGCCCTGGGGAGGGGGAAACTCAGCTGCCTTGTATGATTGGTGCTCACTTTCTGCCTGCTTCTCAGTCTAGGGCCACTAAAGCTGCAGGTCCCAGCATGGGGCAGAGCTGAAGCAACTACAACAGGTGCTTCTAGGGCATGGCAGAGCATAGAGGAACACACTGGCATGAAGTTTTGCTTGTTTGTACCTTACCTCTGTGCTTTGGTAGCTTTATGTGCACATGTGTCTTGTTTGCATGTATGTCTGTGCATGCTTGGTACCTGAGGAGGTCAGAAGATGGTGTCCCTGAACTATATTACAGATGGTTGTCAGCCACCATGTGGGTGCTAGGAATTGAACTCAAGACCTCTGGAAGAGCAGCCAGAGCTCTTAACCACTGAGCCATCTGTCCAGCCCCTGGTAAGACATTCTTGGTCAAGGAATTCTTTTCTCTAGACCTCAGATATTATTCTCCTTCACTGAGTGGGTTTCTTTTGTCTCCAGGAGTCTGCAGCTCTGCTGAGTCCCCACTTTGCTGACACCCCTGCCCTGGGAGCCACCTCCCTCTTCCTGGCTAATTACACTTAGCCTAATGCTCACCACCTTCTGCAACTGGTCACTGCCTTCTGTCAGTTTGAGTGTCTGATTCTCTGTCCCCTTGGCTGGCTGGTTGTTTATGCTTTTCTGCCTTGCTTTGCTGAGGCGCATCCTTGGGAAACTTACTGAAAATGACGCATGAATCTATGATGTGTGAGGGGCTCTGCCTCATCCTCATCTTTCTGTGAGTCATTTCCTCAGCACTTGGGAGGCTGAGGCTTCATAGAGCTGGGCATCTGGGTGCTTGTGAGAACCTTTGTCTGTAACTCTCCTCTCCCTGGATTCTTCATTTTCCATGGAATTCTATTTGGATCAACCTCAGTGGGGTTTTGTTTGTAACGATGCTTCTGGGCCATTCGAGTGGAAAATCAGGCCTCTTTGTACCTTTACAGTCCTTCCTCCTTTTCCCCTCCTTTCTTCCTCAGATTCCTGTGTTGCTGCTTTCCCCCCTCCACATTTGTGTCCTTGTCTTTTCTGTTTCATGGGCAACTTTTAGACTTCTTTTTCCAGTTCTTGGTCTGAAATTCTGTATGTCCCCTTTTCCAATGTCTCTAACACATTGCCTTCATTAACTCTAATTCCTCCCATCTCAGAGCATCCTGTCCCTACAGTGGAAGGTGGCCCTTCCTAAAGCGCTTGAGTGTGTAAGCTGGGGTTTTGTTTGCTTGTTCTGTTTGTCTGTGGCTTCCCTTTCTCATGGAGTCCATTTTTCTGTTGCTTTCCTCAAGCCCTTCACTTTGCACATTTGCTACACTCAGATGCTGGAGTCCTCATTGGTGCACACACATCTTAGGAAGTCTAGCAACAGAGCAGCGCCTTGTGATGCATCTGTTTCCTCTGAGTGGGGCTCTGACTGGATTATTTGCAGGCTCAGGCCCAGGCTTGACAGGCTGCTGCCAAGTTGCCCACCTAGCACCAGAGTTCCAGTCCCAACCTCTGCCCTGAAAGCTGTGCTCTTTAATATTTGTGGAAAAAAAGCATTCAGTTGTCTGCTGATGGGCCCAGCAGTGCTGCCTGCTCTGAGGTGGATGGTGGCAGTGGGGTAGAGTTTCATGGCTCGCTCTATGCGCCTCACCTTTCTTTGGCTTCTTTTGTGCCCAGATGTGAGCCCTGGGAAGATTAGCACCCAAGCATCGTTCTCTGCTTCACAGCATCACTGCAGGGCACCCAGGCCCCGTATTCTCATCGCTAGGCTGACTCTACTGTACTCCTGATTTTATGAGGTCTCAGTGTGACTGGCAGGCCTGATTGTCAATTGTCTGAGGGCCCTGTCCTCGCTCTTTGGAAGTCTTGGGTGTGGGCTGGCCTGCTTTGACTCTGTACATCCACTGTGATGTGAAGAAAACCCATTTCAGGTTTCGCTCTCATGTTCTTTGAAATGACTCAGTGCTCAGGGAGAACCTGTTGATGTTGTGTTCTTCAATGTCCCTGGCATGTGTGTGTGTGTGTACATATCAGCCCACTGCTCTATCTTAAAGATAGACAGATCCTAAGGCAAAGACTTCTAGGTTGCCAGGGAGGCACTCATGTGTTCTCTGCAGAGTCTCGTTCTTCCCCGGTGGCCAAGAGCACCTGCTACCCATGCTCGCCCACATACTTGTCTGCCCTCTGCATGTGTTGATCCAGGTTCTGTAGCTGTTATGCAATACCTGAGACCATGGAACTCACAAAACATAGGAGATTGTTTGGCCCACAGTCAAAGAGCATGGTGCCTGCCTTGGCTCAGCTATGGCTAAGGACTTAAACTGCATCTAACAGCCAGAACTATCCCATTCAAGACAGAATAAGTGTGATTTTTATATTAAAGTTGCTCCTGTGATGAGCTATTAAACCATGAATTTGCGAACAGTACATTTCCTCATCCTAAACATGCTGTTAACACATGACTCTGGGGATTAGATTCGAGCCATGGCTGCACTCTCAGCCATTGCATCATGGTTGTCTCCTGCCCGCTGTCCACAGGGATTTGGCATTTCCTTGCTCTCCCTGTGCACAGTACTGTTCCATGTTGACGCAGAAGCCTGAACTGTACAGACGCATCCTGGCCCATGCCACTGTCAGACACTGGTAGCAATGCCCCAATTGGGTCCTGTTCCCTGGCTCAGGAGCCCCAAGGCAGCGCAGTGTCCCTTTGACTCTGCCATTCCCACACTACACATTAGCCTTCCCCACCGTTGTGCGTAGTAACCGGTTCTCTTTGCCTCTGAGAGAGCTCACCCTCCCCACCCTGTGGAGTGTACTGTGATGATGAGGTCACCCTAGCTACCCTTTTAAAAATATATGTATAGGTTGGGTGAAGTGGTGCATGCCTGTAATTCCAGCACTCAGGGAGGCAGAGGCAGGCAGATCACTGTGAGTGTGAGGCTAGCCTGGTCTATAAAGCAAGTACAGGACAGCCAAGGCTACACAGAGAAACCCTGTCTTGAAAAACAATATATATGTATATATATATATGTATAATTTTGTGTGTATGCATATATGTGTATATACATGTACATATGTGTGCAGGTGTTTGTGACCATGTTTGCACATGCAGAGACATTCGGAAGCCAGAGGAAGATTTTGAGTGTCCTGCTCTACTATTATTTCCCACCTTACTCTTTTGAGGTAAGAGTCTCTCACCGACTCTAGCTCACCATTTTTCAGCTAGGTTGGTTGGCTAGTAAGCCCTGTGGCACTTTTGTCTCTGTAACCTGCCTCCTTAACTCCTGTTTGGGTTACAGGTGTACTGGCTTCTTACATGAATGTACGAAATGTAGATTCAGTTCTTATGCTTGGTTAGCAAGCATTGTAGCCTACTGAGACATCTCCCCAGCTGTGGCTACATACCGCATACAAAGGGCTATATTTCCATGGATTTATTTCTTATCCTTTCTGTGTACATGTGTGGGTTTCCATCCCTCTCTATATCACCCAGTCTATCTATCCATCCATCCATCCATCCATCCATCTATCTGAAATCACATGTAGCCCAGACTGGCCCTGAACTTATTTTGAGTGGAAGATGGCCTTAAACCATTTCTCCTTCTGTCTCTACTGCCCAAGTGCTGGGATTACAGAAATGGGTTCACCACAGTCAGCTTCCCACTCAGTCCCAGCACTGCGCTGCACCTCCTGATCTGCATGGGACACATCCCAAGACTCCATGTCCCCGCTTTGAACCGTGGCGGGGCACGACCCCACAGAGACTGTTCCTTCTTATATATGTGTATCTGGTAAAGTTGAGTTTATGGGATGAGCACAGTGAGAGGCTAACATTAGTTTGTGATGAAGTGGAGCTATTAAAATCACAAGCCTTAACACATTTAAAAGGTAGTATCTGCTTAGTTTTGCAAATTTTCATTTAACATTCTTAGGTTATGGTTGACCCCCCCCCCCAAATGCATTAGCTCTTCTTACAAAAAATATCCAACAGAATTGACTTACAAATGGAGAAGGGTTAGGAAGGTTCAGGGTTTGGGTCCAAGGTTGAGTGGACTCTTCCTTTGGGCCCATGTTGAGACGTCATGCAGGAGTTCACTGTGAGCAAGGCCACTTTTTACTTCATGTTTAAGAGAGAGACAGAGAGGGGCTGGGGTCCTTCTCTTCCTGCCAAGTACTTCCCCAGTGACTGGAAGACCACCAATTAGGTCCTCTCCTAAGAGTCACATCACCTCCCAGTAGCGTAAGTGGGGGTCACATGGACTGAGGGTGGGGTGTCCAAATCTGAGCTGTAGCCCCAGGGACAGTGAATCCATGGTCTGTTTCTTTCAAACTTGTTACTGTTGTCGCCAGTATCATATTCTCCCCCACACATTTTTAGAAGCAAGTGGCCAACTTTAATAAGAGAGATTAAGATATCCTTTGAATTTTTAGATCAATTTACATAAAAAGAAACATTTTTGAGATTTTTGTTTTTCACAAAAGGTCATAGCTCAGGCCAGGGAGGTAGCTCAGCCTGTACCAGGCAAACATGAGAACTTGAATTCGATCCCCAGCACAATAGGGGCTGGGAGATTCTTGCTTGTAATCCAAATGGTGGGGAACAGGGACCGGAAAGCTCTTGGAGCATGCTGGCCAGCCAGTTCTAGTTGAATGGATGAGCCCCAGGGTCAGCAAGACCTCTGCCCCACTCACCCTGCACCGCACACACACCGTACATACAAAGGGCACAGAAACAGAGAGGAAAAGGTCACAGGTCTTTATTTAGATCTTCTGTCACGTTTTTGGTAAAGTTTTACATTTTTCTTCATGAAAACTTTATAGACCTTTTACTGATGACCTTTAGGTGTTTTGTAGTTTGGATAGCACTTTAAATGGCACTGTAAGGGATTTCTAATTCTCTGACCTGGTGTGTATCAACATGCAGATTTCCAGCAATGTTGCTGAAGATTTGCTCTTGCTCATGATTTGTGGGAAATCATGATGTCTGTGCAAATGAGCAACTATGCTGAGTGGTGACTGCCTGCTCTCTCTCTGTCTCTCATCTTTGTTTATTGTTTTTCCTGTCTACTGTGTGACTGGAGCTTCTGTAACAGTTAAGCAGAAGTGGTAGCAGTCCCAAGTTTCTTATAGATGGAACAATCTTTTTTTTCCCAAGTCACAGATGGTGTAATGCTTGGGTGGGTTTCAGTGGATGGCTTCTGGGATTAAAAAGTCATTTTCTTCCAATATTGCTCAGAGGGTTATTATATGTGGGTGTAGAAGACTGCTGACTTGTTTTTTAAAAAAAATGTCTCTGAGGCGTCATACACTCCCTGTCTCTGAGGCGTCATACACTCCCCTGTTTCTTGGGTGTGTGATAAATCACAATAACAGATGTCCCTGCTAAGATTTATGCCAATATTTCAGGAGTTCCAGGTTTTCTTGCTAATTAAAAATTTAAAATTACATTTGTTTACTTATTTATTGTGTATGTGTTTGTGCACTTGAGAGCGATGGCCATGCCTGTGGAGGTTAAAAGACAACTTATGTTAGTTGGTTTCCTCTTTCTCCCGTATGGGTGCTTGTGACTGACAGGCTTAGTGGCAAGTGCCTTAACCCACTGAGCTATCTCGCCATCTCTGGACTCCTGAATCTATGTCCATTAGTAAAACTGATTTATAATAGCTGTTTTTCTAATTTTCCTTGCTTAATTTGTCATCAAAGTTATGTTAGTCTCAGTCAATAAATTGGAAATATATTCTTTCTCTCTGCATTTCTCTCCCATGCTCTTTTTCTTGCAAAGTCTATATAAAATTTGAATTATTTTTTAAATGTATGGTAGAACCCACTTATAAAATACTAATAGTTTTTTGTCTAGTGTTGGCAAATTTATAGTTTATTGTTATGATATAAGTATAATATTTATATAGTAATCATACTTCATATTTACATTATTTAATTTAGTTCTTTTCTTGAGGTAAAATCTTGCTCTGTTGCCCTGGTTGTTACCAGATTCCTGGGCTCAAATGATCCTCTGGCCTCAGTCTCTTCCATGCTGAAAATGCAGACACCCACCCATGGCTTGTGGGTGAATTTTTAAATAATTGACTCAATTTTATCTAATAATTTAGAAAAGTTTGTGGTTTTGCTGACTGGCTTTTCCCTAGTCCTTCTTGGAAACATCTAATATTTCCTTCTTCTTGGAACATCTAATATTTATTGGCTCTAAAAGTGGTTTTTACCCTGTGGCCTGAGTTATCCATTTTACCTCTAGAGCGCTTGGATGGTGCTCTGTCAGGCTGGCAGCTCTCCGCCAAAGCCCATTAAACTCTTCCTGTAGGGAGGCACAGAGTCACCCAACTAAGACAGGGTTCTTCAGTGTCTCTATGGAATTCCTGGGGCGGAGAGGACCCTATCCCGGATGACTAGATCATAAATACCTCCTTACTTGGGGCAAGCATTGGGGATTGTTTTGCCTTTAACTGCTCTGTTCTTTTGTCTCTGCATCACATGGCCGTGGGCTGACACCGTGCAAGGTTCAGGAGCATCACTGGCAAATATCTGGAGTTGTGAGCAGTCTCATCTGGAGTTGTGAGCAGTCTCTTCCTTTCCAGAACTTTCCAACTTCCTCATCCCACCCAAACTCCGAGAGCTAAATCTGGGCCACATGACTCTGTCCTTGCTGGAAGTGGGAGCCCCATTCTGCTACTAGTATTTTTGTTACTGTTTACTAAAAATTTCAGTAGCTTCATCATGACTTCTTTGATATAGCCATTATTTAAAAGTTTATTTGTAAAATTTCTAAATATGTGGGTTTTGTTGTTGTTGTGACTATTTAAGTTTGTTTTCAAGTGATCCATTTGACACAATCTGTAAGTTATTGGGAGTTACTTTGTGACCTTCTAAGTTTTAAATTTCTAAGAGTTCACATTTGTGCTATTGTTTTTAATTACTGCTTTCTTTAGGAAACATGAAGGCAACTGAGTCTGGGCATTTAAAAATATGATGCCTGCTTCCTCTCTCCCTCCCTCATCCCTTGAAACTAGTGAAATTAATTGCTTTTCCATTTGCTTGGCAATCTATGATTTTCGAGCTTACGTATGGCTGGCCATCTGCACTGGGGAAATGGGAGTTGGGGAACATGGGTTGGGGTACTTTACAGAAAGGCCTGTGACTGTTGTCACCGGGGCTTCAGGCCTGATGCTGAGATCAGCTCGGCTGCCCTGGGTCACACAGGTCTTCTCAATTTTAAACTGCAATTCTGTGAGGACAGGCCATGGCCTTAGATTCTCAGAAACTCTAGCTTTGTCATGCCTGGTGTCCTTCTGTCTGAATGTTGTTGAAACAGTCCCCTGTGTGTGTCCCTTTAATGGTGAACATCTCCTGAGCCTTGCTTGTAATCCAAATGGGTTTGGAGCTGAGGGTGCAGCTCTGAGGGATCGGCTGCCCTGTGGTGATGTTTGCAGTCACGAGTGGTCTGCCTGCTGGCACGTGGTCCCAGTTCTCTGGTGCCTGGCATCAGCAGGGGCCCTTGCCTTCTTGCTGACACGGCACCATTATTTCAGTAGTGCTATTTATGCACTTTTCATTCATTTTTGCTTCCTGAGTAGGTTTTCTCTCTTGTTTCTGATGTGTGTCATCTGTCCTGGATTTCCAGGTGTTCTGTAATGTGGGCCAGAGGTAGCTGTCTACTCTTCTTCTCTCTGAGAAATGTCCATTTTAGTGACAAAACTTACTCTTGTCTTCACACATACACACACAGACACACACAGAAATGGATGACCAAAAATGAGTCTTTTGTTTTTGTTTGCTTGGAGATGTGGCTCAGGCAGGTACAGAACTCTAAACCTTGTACATCAGCTTCCTAAGTGCTTAAGTGCTGGGATTACAGATGTGTGTGTGTGTGTGTGTGTGTGTGTGTGTGTGTGTGTGTGTGTGTGTGTGATGACACTCAGTTTGATTTTTTAAGACAGGGTTTCTCTGTGTAGCCCTGGTTGTTCTGGAATTTACTATGTAGGCCAGGCTGGCCTTGAACTCATAGAGATCCACCTGTCTCCCTGGGCTAAAAATAGTTCTTTTAAAGTTAATATGCACAGAAAAATTAAATGAAGAACTAAATTTATTTAGAAAAATCACCAGTTTTTATACAGTATTCTGCTGCATTTGTGCCTGCAGGCCAAAAGAGGGCACCAAATCTAGATGGTCACATTGTGAGCCACTACATGGTTGCTGGGACTTGAACTCTGGACTTTTGGAAGAACAGGCAGGGTCCTTAACCTCTGAGTCATCTCTCCAACCCTTGTGTAGGCTTTTTGTGTGTGTGTGTGTATAGGCTTTTATAAAGCTGTCTTTTTTTTAGCAAAATAATGGGCTTACTCGTTACTATTTTAAACGTCATCTGAAGAGACAGCTTTGGTGTTTGCCCTTTGTGTTTTGTTTATTTCAATGTTTTTGAGGTTCATCCATTTATAGTCTCTGTCCTGAAATTCCACTGGAAAAGAACATAAACTAGAACTGAGGAAAGGAGCTGATTTTCCCTGAGGATAGGAAACAGGAGAGAACACAGGGCAAACAGGACAACCAGATTCCTACATAAAAAGAAGAAAATTACCATCAAGAAAAAAATCCTATAAGTGAAAAGAAAGAAAAGATCCTTAATGAATATGGAAGTAAAAATCTTCAACAAAATACCTGGCAAGCCAAACCCGACAGCATTGGAAAGATATTATACCACAGTCAAGTGACATTCTTTGCAGAGATGCAAGGATGGTTCAACATGTAAGTCACCAAAGTCAGTCACCATCAACAAAATGAAGAACAAAATGTCATCTCAACAGATAAAGCAAGGCAGCTGATGAAATTCAACTTCCTGCTATGAAATAAACCAACCACGCTGAAAAAAATTAGATACAAAATGAACATAACATGAAAAAGAACTTTAATAATAAGCTTGCAGCTAACATTACATTCCATGGGGAAAAGCTGGGAGCTTTGTCTGAGCTCTGGACTAGACTAAGGTGCCCGTTTCTACCACTTTTCTCTTCGTTTAGAAGTATTTTATTGGGGGGGGGGTGGTCAATGTAGCGATGTATCAGAGCAAATATTAA
>CM053751.1:69280697-69405926 GCA_028658305.1 Pachyuromys duprasi | reverse complement strand
GCAGCCAGCCCTGAGGAGACAGGATAAGCTGGGGTTGGATGGAAGGGAAGGAGGTCCTCCCCTGTTGGTGGACTTGGAGGGGGCGGGGAAGAAGGAGATGAGGGAGGGAGAGGGAGGGTAGGAGGGAATGGGGGAGGGGGCTACGCCTGGGATTCAAAGTACCTAACCTGTGATTGAGATAAAAATAAATAAATTAAAAAAAAAAGAAAAAAAAAGAAGCAGAGTCAACCCTAATAAAATTATCATAATTTCCATCTTAAAAAAAAAAGAAGTATTTTATTTTAGGCGTTTGAATGCTTTGCCTGCTTGTATGCGTGCGCAGCACAAGCCTGGCCAGTGCTCACGAAGGTCAAAAGAGGGGACTGGATTTCCTGGAATTGGAATTATAGATGGTTCTGACCGTGGTGCAGTGCTGGCAACTAAGCCTCTGCAGGAACAAGTGCTCTTAATCCCGAGCAGACTCTCTTCAGCAGTGTGATGCTGGGAATTTTTTCTTCTATTATTTGGGGTTCCTTAAAGCCTCTCACACCCCAAACCCTAGGCAGGAGAAAGGTTAGTGGGGAGGTGGGATGCACACTGCTTTGCCTCTCTTGGCTCTTTAGGGTAGATGGGTACTTAGGGGGCTCTACCAATCTCCGTCAACAGCAAATGAAGGAGCAGTTTCCTCCAGGCCACTGCGTTGAAATGTTTCTCTCTGCTCCAAACTGCCACAGGCCACACATCAACACTGCATGCCACACCTTCTCTCTCCAGGCTCTCATATTTATAACCCTCAGAGACCCAGACTCGGAGTCCTAGCCCTCTTCCTGCTGCACGAGGCAGCCATTATCAGCTGGCAAAGACCGCACCCCACACAAGACAATTATCAGCAGTTGACAAACTAAAGCCCAAACTAAAATCCCACACAAAAACATTTACACAACATAACTGAGTTAAAAAAAAACAAAACCAAAACTTCCATTACAATTTTTAGTATGAAAATTACAAAACACTGATGAAAGAAACTAAAGACACATGGTATCAACGAATTCATATTTACCTAACACACACACAAACACACACACACCAGGACACCCTATTTTTTAAATTGAAATAACTATCGTCGTTAAAATGTCCATATCTTCCAAAGAAATTTAGATTCAATGCAATCCCCATCTAAATGTAAACGACAGCTGGTGTCAAGGTGCGTGCCAGTAGTCCCAGCATCTGGGAGGAGGAGGCAAGAGGCTTGGGATACAGTTCAAAGTCATCTTCAGCTACATAGCAAGCTTGGGGCCAGCATGGGTTACAAGAGACCTTCCCTCAAAAACAAACAAATATGTCAATGATATTCTTCAGAGAATTAGAAAAAAGATAGTACTGATTTACATGGATCCAAAATAAACGAGAAATAAGCCAAGGCTATTTTAAGCGGGGCTGGAGGTAGTTGCTGGGGTGGGGAGCAGAAGAGATTATAATGCCTAAATTCAAAATATACTGCATATCTGTTGTAATCAAAACAGCATGACGTAAATGCAGATAAGTGCACAGACAAATGGGACAGAATGGAGAGCTGGAAGTGAGCCCCACATCTACAGCCAACTGCTGTGGACAAAAGTAAAAGAATGCACATGGGCTGAGTGGGAGTGCGCACCTTTAATCTCAGCACATGAACTTGAGGCCAGATTGTAGGTTCCAGGACTGCCAGGGCTGTGCAGAAAAACCTTGTCTCAAGACAAACAAATAAGCAAACCAAAAAAAAAAAAAAAAAAAAAAAAAAAGAAAAGAAAAAAGAAAAAAAAAAAAACAGAAAAGAACACACACACACACACTCACACGGAAAAGGTCAATCTTCCATAAATGGTGCTCAGACAGACAGCTGTCCCTGTGCAGAAGAATGAAGGTAGAGCCTGTCTCTCTCTCTCAGTGTACATAACTCCAAACAGATTAAGTGAGTACTTGTATGTAAGATCTGAGATGTGAAAGTACTGGCGACCTAGGGGTGCTCCTGGACAGGAGGGTTTTCAGAAATGACCCCAAGGTACAGAAAGCAAAAGCAGCAATAGGCAAATGGGAGTCGTTGGGATGTTCTAGAGCAGGAGCCGTCAGGGACCACCAACCGACAGGGCAGGGCAGGCGGCAGCCGTGCTCGGTGTTGTTTTTCTGCTCTCTCAGGCTGCCTCGAACAGTAGTGATTCACTTCCTGCAGGTCTGGAGGCTGGAAGGCTGTGTTGAGGTGCACTCAGTGCCTGAGGCAGGCCCACTCCCTGGCACTTTCTTGCTGTGTCCTCACATGGAGGAAGCAGCCTGGGTTCTCTCTCAGGTCTCCTTCATAAGTGAGCTAAGCCACATGGAGGCCTAATCCTCTTGACCCAGATGTTTCCAGATGTTCCAACACTTTGGGGGTTAGGATCTCAGCATACGAATCTAGAGGGACACAATCGGACTAAGCCTCCCACCCCACCTGAGCTCTTATCTCTTTATCTTTTGGGTTTCCACTACATACATTCCCTTGACTCCCGTATTGCTACTTGTCCTGCTCACTCAGTTCTATACAGCGTCTTTGCCTTTTCGTTTCAGTCATTGAATTTTTGGGGGGGGGGGGGGATTTCCTTTTGATTCTTTGCAGTTTCCAATCCTGGGGCTGGAGAGACAGATCAGAAGTTAGAGTGTTTGTTGATCTTGCGAAGGATCCAGGTTCCACTGACAGCATCCACATGGTGCTCACAGCTGTTCATCCATCCGTAACAATTCCAGGCCCCGGGATCTATGCCCTCTTCTGGCCCCACGGGCACCAGGCAAAACACTCACGCACATAAGATAATATTTTTTTGAACTTCAAACCAAAAAACTAATCTGGTAAAACTCTTCCCCTCATGGCATCCTGTCTCCCTGTGCCCTGTGTTTTGAACATGATGATCTTAAAGTCCATGCTGATAACTTCTAGGTTTGCAGAGTGGTCTAGTGTGAAGTGCTTCCCCCCCCCCCTTTGAAGTTTTGGTTTTCCTCTTCACATCTCTAAATACCCTGCAACTTTTTACTTTAATGAAAGCTCCCAGACTCCTTTTTAAATATTTATTTATTTTTCTTTTATGTGCATAAATGTTTTGTCTGCATATCTGTATGTATGTGCTCTAGGAGCACACCAGAAGAAGGCATTAGAGCCTCTAGAACTGGAATTACAGATGGCTTTGAGCTGCCAGGTAGGTGCTGGGAACTGAATCCTGGTCCTCTTCGAGAGCAGCAAGCTGTTTAAACTGCTGAGCCATCTCTCCATCCCCAAGCCTTGTAACGTTTGGTGTCAGGGCTTACGCTGCTGACTGAGCTGTCCAGACCCTGACACTGCTGTGCCCCACTGCAGGTGGCTAACCCCTTCTAGAAACTCAAGTCACAGACCAGTTGAGGCCAGGTGGTGCCAGGTCTCATTGATGGGACCTTGTCTGCTGAGCTCTGCTGCACATTTCTGGGCTCCCCAGACTGGCCTCTATGACTTCTGTAGTTTGTAGCGCTTTCCTAACACTGGGAGTCTTTGACTTTCAGATGCTTTGGGCTTGGGCTCTTAAGTTCTACACCTTGGTTTGGAACTTTCCAGATGTCTTCATGGGAGTGCTGCCTGGGTGGCCACCTTGCCATCCCACTTCCTTCTGAGATCTTGGCTTCCTGTTTTGTTCCTCCACCACAGTCCTGCAGGTTTTTCTGTCACTCAGCAACAGCTCTCTGCCTGGAAAGACTCAGTCTCTCAGCGTCTCACCCCGTGTCCAGAATGCAAATGGGCTGGGAGCCAGCACTGCTCAGTGCTCTCTGTCCCTGCAGCCCCTTCAGGAATCTTGGCCTGTACTCACACAGCTTCAGTAACTTTCTCAATCCTTTGCTGCAGATTTGAACATTTTATTTGCAACAGCTGCCCCTCTGCCCGGGTTAGGAATGCTGGTCTCTGAGATGACGTTCTTTGTTTCTTTGTTCCAGAGTGGGAGCAGCCCTGTCTATTTGTGCTTCCAAAAGAAAGCTTCTGCTTAGGCTTAAATGTGGCATAACCACTTGCCCAACGCTGACCTTAATTTATTATTCATTGTATATGCATAAGTGTTTTGCCTGCGTGCATGTCTGTACCACATGTGTGCAGTGCCCATGAAGGCCAGAAGAGGACATCAGAACAACAAATAGTTTTGAGATGCTGTGTGGATTCTGGAAATCAAACCTGGGTTCTCTGAAAGAGTAGCCAGTACTCTTAACTGCTGAGCCATCTCTTCAGTCCCCCAATACTTATCTTGTAACACATTATTGTTTCCATTGAGAGAGAGAGAGAGAGAGAGAGAGAGAGAGAGAGAGAGAGAGAGAGAGAATGTTAGTGTGTCAGTGTCACAGTCTATGGACCTACCCTGTTTCCACAGACCCTCCTACTTGGGTGTTATTCTAATCAGCTTTGATTGCCAAATTGACAGCCTAGAACGGTGGTTCTCAATCTTCTTAATGTTTCGACCTTTAATACAGTTCATCATATTGTGGTGACACCCCAACCTTAAAATTATTTTTGCTGCTACTTCATAACTGTAATTTTGCAACTGTTATGAACTGTAATATACATATCTGTGTTTTCTGATGGTCTTAAGTGACTCCTGTGCAAAGATAGTTAGCTCCCCAACAGGGTCATGACCCACAGGTTGAGAACCACTGGCCTAGAGTCACCTGAGAGGAAAAACCTAGATTGGGGAGTTGCCTAAATCAGATTGCCTATGGGCATGCTTGTAGGGTACTGCTTGATTATTAATTGATGGAGGAGGGACCGGCCCACTGTGAGTGACACCATTCCCTAGGCAGGTGGTCACTGGCTGTACAAGAAGGCTAGCTGGATATGAACCTGTGAGTGAACCAACAAGCAGCATTCCTCCATGGTTTCTGCTTCAGATTCTTGTCCCGACTTCCCTCAGTGATGGACTGTGACCTAGAAGTATCAGCCAAATAAGTCCTTTCCTCCTCATGTTGTTTTTGGTCTGTTTTATCACAGCCACAGAAATAAAACTAGATCAGACACCACTGTCAGCCTTTAAATGAGCCCAGCTTTGTAGTGATGTGATGGCTGGCGGGTGGGGGGGGGAGGGGGGATTGTGCAGCCCATTCTTCATCCTCATTTTCCAAAAATCTTATCTTGCCAGATTTCACTGAAAATCCTGTCAGGAATATCTAGGTTACAGGGATTGAGCATCTGTGAGACTAAATTTGAGGAGAATGAAGAACTTACCATGTCATCTGTTCTCATAAACAGCTTCTTCCTCTCGAATGACTTCCTATTTCTGGGCTTGGGGTTATTCTATCAGAGAATGCCACCTTAACAGGCACAAAGTGTGCTTCCGCATACATGCAACCTACGACTCTTGTCCTAAGGGCTTCAAGGACTCACCTGTGCCCCACTCTCCTCCCTGGCTAGGCCACCAACACAAGGAAACAGAGATCATCTGCCCTTCTTGGGTTGTCACTCAAGACTTGGGGAAGGTGGTGCATGCTTTCAAAGAGAGGGCGGGCACTGTGCCTTGTTGCTGCAGGGGCCATGAAGGAGTGAGCTCAAGTCCAGCTCTCACCAGGTTTTGTTCTAGGTGGATTTGTCCATGCTCAGCAGTAGGGGGATCTGTCCCTCTCCTGCAGTCTCTGAAGAGCCGTTTACTGAGGGTCCATCACACCCCAGTTCCAGCTTGTATATGGGGCCATTGGCTTCTACCCTGCCCTTTGAGCACTTGTGATTTGCCCCAGCCCAGGGGTCAACCACATAGCCAGGGAGAGGCAGGACCAGGAGCAAATTGAGACCTGTCCATGTCTAACCCTTGCCTGAGGAGCCCTGTAGAAGTGAGGCTCACCGCTTTCTTCTTTTTAAAATTCAGTTAGAAGATTTTTCCTACAATGTACGTGGGTCACATTCTTTTTCCTCCCCGAGCTCCTCCTCGCTCTCTCCTCCTGTCTACTCACCCACCTTCATATTCTTTCCCTTAGACGCCAAACCCAAACAATACAAGAGAAAGCATACATTCCTACCCACCCTGCTTCACACACACAAGTAAACAAAACAAAAAGGCAATAACACAGAGTCTGTTTTGGGTTGGCCAGCTATTCCTGAGCAGCCTGCCCTGCAGTGAAGCTGATATACCTGTTGTTACTCATGATCAAAATCTGTACAAGTTCAACCAAAAAAAAAAAAAATCCCAGCACTGGGAAAGGGAAGAGGGCACAAAGCCCCATCCATAACCAAGAAGCCATTTGCAAATAATAGCTGCTGGGAGAGAGGAAAGCAGTTTTCTTCACTGGAGGGTCACATTCTTGTTCTGGCACTCATGGGCTCCTTACACTCAGCTTAGCAATGTGCTGTTAAAATTAGTGCCTTTCTCCTCTGTAGCTACCTGCTCCTCAGTTCTGTGTCCTGTTGGCTGGTCACCCCACTGTCACTGGGGGAGGTTGAAGGGAGTGGAGAAGGACACAGCCAGACACCTTCGTACAGCCTCTTTGAATACTGTTTCTAATCTGTGTTTCCCTTCCTGCCCCCACAGGTGACCCTGCCCTCTCTGGGACAACCACAGCTGCTGAATTACCAACAAACTCCACAGAAATGGCCGGGGCCTCTGTGAAGGTGGCGGTGCGTGTCCGCCCCTTCAATTCCCGGGAAATGAGCCGGGACTCCAAGTGCATCATTCAGATGTCGGGCAGCACCACGAGTAAGTACTGGCTGTAATGGCTACACCATCAACTGCTGGCCACATGGGACTCAAGAGCTGACCTAGCTTAGCCAAGATATAAGAGCTCTAACCTTCCTCACCCATGTGGTGTGTGGGGGTCCCCAGGCTCACGGACGACAGATGCCCACAGAAGACGGCTTGTGGAAACAGAAATTTGTTCTCAGGTTCTGGAAGTCGGACATTCAAAGTCAAGGCATGGGCAGGTGCTTCCCCTCCATGCAGGGACCATGCTTTCTGCCTCTGCAGGTGTCTGATGGTTGTTGCCTGGCCCTGCTTGTGGCCATGTTGCTCTCACTTCTTCCCACATCGTCCCTGCTATGTGTGTTCCCTGTGTTCTGGGTGTTTGAGATGGAGTCTCAGATTGTATCTTAAGAGGGATTAATATTCACACTGTAGACCAGGCTATCCTTGAACTCTTGCTTCAACGTCCTATGTTGATTCCAGGTTGGCCTGAGGCATCTGGATGAGTATCTGTGTCCTCAGGCGGCCTCTTTTAAGGCCTAACTGAATTCAGTGTGACTCCACTTTACCAGCTAACCCCATCTTTACCAGGCTGTTTTCAAGCCTGTACTTGGTCTCAGCTCCTCGGGAGGCTGAGGCGGGAGCACCACCTAAGACTAGGAGCTCAAACCCAGCTAGGGTACTACAGTGAGGTTCAGCCAAAGGAAAAAAAGAGGCTGTTTCCAGAGACAACAGCACTCTGAGGTTCCAGGAATATGAATTTGAGGGGTAGAAGCCAACACTTTAAGTCAGGGTAGGTATGGCTACAGCTCCGGGGTTTCCCCTCCCCACTTGGTCTGCTCTTTGCTGTGTTTCTCATCTGGTCATGCCAGACTCTGACAAGTCGGGAGATATGTTCTAACCTCAGGGAGCAGGAAGCAGTAAATCGGGGACAACCCTTTCTTTAGGCCCTGGACATAGACCTGCCCCAAAGGTCCCATAAACAGCAGAATCTGACTGCTAGGATGGGGGACAGGCCCAGTCTCTGAGGAGCTTGTCTGTTCATTCTTTTTTTATGGGGGAGATTTCTTAATGAAATGTGATAGACAGGCAGAGAGGTGGGCAGATGACAGTGGGAGACTTGCTGGATTTTCAAGATCTGATAAACACACCCAGACTGAGAGCAGAACTTAGCAGGGCCATCTGTGGGTGCAGTCCCCTCATTCCTCCACTAGGGGCGCTGTCAGCCTTGCCTCTGACTCCCTAGCGTGGATGGGCTCACTTTGGGGTCCTGTGCAAGTGGTCCAGTGTTTGAGTGGACTTTGCTGATGACAGTCCACCTTAAAAATCTTGAATCTTAGGATAGGAACTGGTTGTCACCTCTATTCAGGGTTGTCTGGGCTTGGTGGACATGTGAGCCTGGGTGTTATGTAGGTTCTGTCCATGGTTATCCACAAGCTCTTGCTGGTACAAACTGTACCCAATGGCTAGCACCAATAGCCATGTGGTCCCTCCATAGGGCATCAGATAATGACAGGACTCACACTGTGTTCAGTCCCTGTGCAAGCATCTGCTCTGTCATTTCCTAGCTCACAGGTGGCTGCTACATTAAGAGTCTCAGATTGTATCCATTGCTACCTCTTTGGGTGGCCACTAGGCCTAGTGAGGGGAGAGGAGGAGGAGGACTTTGGGATCACTGTGGGTGCACCAGGCACCTTTAGGTCCTGTTATTCTGTAATTGTCATCTGGGTAAATAATGTTCTTTGTCTGAGCATTCCAGACCTAGCAGTTGGGTCATCAATGTACATCTGTCTGTCTGTTGCTGACACAGCCAGCCGGGCCTGTCATAGTGGGGTTTTGTGTGCTTTATTCACGGTCCATACCCTCACTATACAATGGGGCAAGCTACACCTCTTGGCTTTTGCTCTCCTTAAGTCATTTTTTAAAAATATTTATTTATTTTACATATATAAGTGTTCTATCTGCATGTACACCTGCATGCCAGGAGATGCATCAGACCCCAGTTAAATGGTTGGGAGCCACCATGTGGTTTCTGGGAATTGAGCTCAGAACCTTTGGAAGAATAAGACAGTGCTCGTAACCACTGAGCCATCTCTCCAGCTCCCTTAAGTCATATTCTGTACTCAAAGGACAAGAAGACAGTGCGGGCTCTGGTTCAGCCTTGTCTCTGTGCAGGCCTCAGAGCAGGCTGATGACAGGTTCCCAGGCCACAATAAGGAATCATCCCAGGATGTGGCCCTGAGTGAACTCCAGGAGAGCCAGGGATAAAGAACCTGGGAGGGAGGGACTCCACTGTGCTCTTGGCTTACTTGGGACCAACCTTAGTGGGTCATCCCTTTAGGCCTCAGTTTCCTCACCTGTGAAAAGGAGTGGTTGATGCTGGGTATTCCCCACAGTCCCAATACCAGGCCATTTCTGAACCCTCTACTCTCACAGAAAAACCCCCAAGGTTGGGAGACAACTGCCCTCATCCGCTCAGCACACCCCTCCTCGCTCTGCTGTGCTCCTGGCTGCAGGGAGACAGTCTGATCCTGAGAAAACTGCTCAACTAATTTCTTTTCTTCTGCCACCCTGCACACTGTCCCCACCCCCACGTTTGTCCTCCCCAGCGGGTGGCCACCCCTGTGCAGGCCCCACAGGCCTGGTATTGTGTAACTTCTCTTGAAAGAGCCTGCCTCCCAGGGGCCCAGGCAGAATAAGGGGTGGATGGGATGGAGCCTTTAATGAGCTGGTCCAGTGGACTGGCTTCTAGGCCTGAGTGGCCCCATTTTGCTCTCCTCCTGCTTCTACACACAGCCTGTTGCTCTCTGGCCTAATGGGCTCTGCCTCTCTGAGAAATAGGCTGTTGGGGGTGGGGTTGTTGGCACAAAACAGGCCTTTGCAGGGTGAGCTGGGAGCTGTGATTAGACAGCCAGGCCTGGTGGTATACTCTGGGACCCAGGCCTTCTGTGCTGTGTGAACTGCAGGGGAATCTCCCCACTCTCAGGAGCTTAGGTCCCATGGGTAATGACTGAAGGTATTTTTATTAACACATTAACACCTACTGCAGGATTGAGGAGACAGGTTGTTGGGGGGCAGGAGCAAGCAGGGCCCACGACCAGAATTCTATGCCAGGTAGACCCCACAGTGGACTTTCCCCTTATAGCTTGAAGTGAAGCTATATGAACCATTTATAGGTTGATGTAGTGTCCTCTCTGTATGTGTGTGTCTCCAAATTCCCCCCTTTTATAAGGATATCAGTCACGCTAGAGGAGGACGCACTCTGATGACATCACTGTAATAAACTCCATTTGCAGCGACTCCCATGTCCAAACAAAGTCACCTTGAGAGACCAGGGGGTTCATTTTGAAGTCGGTACAGGTTTGGAGAGCAGCTCAGACATGACTGAGAAGAGGTGTGTTGTCCCTCCCCATAGGGCTGGAAGTCATCTTGGATGCTGGCTGGTGGGGTGTACCATGGCATTCTAAAGGCTATATTGTGATTCTCACTAAGGAAAACTAGTCCCAAGTTGACAGAGTCCTGGGGGTGGGGCAGCATTACTTTCCAGAGTTGATGGTGACTATGATTGGTCCATGTCTGTTATGGATGTGAGAACCCAGGGCAGGCTGCATCTGGTATTTTGTTTCTGACAGGCTGCAGACTACAGCTTCAGGGTGTGGGAATCAAGTCCCCTCCCTGTGGCTACTGAGCATAAGTGCTGCGGGTCGGACCTGTTGGGGATAAACATTGTAGGCTATGTGTGGAGCAATGAAGGCCATCTGGGCTGTTGAGGGTCTCTCCTGAGGAACTTCAGGACCTAGCTGTGGGTGACACGTCAGTACTCACTCAGAATTTGTCCCTGGCTGGAAGATTAAGATGTGCTGCTCAGCCATGTAGAGGTGGGCCAGGGCCTCTGTGAGGATGGAGGAGGAAGCAGACAACTGTGATACCTTAAGAGGAACAAGTCAGGGGATAGGCCCATGAGCTTGGGTTATAACAGTATGGCTAGGTGGCACTCAGTGCCTAACAGCGGGAGAGGAAAAGATTGTGATATGCCTGGTAATGAGTGCTCCCGGGTAGGACAGTGAGCATGTCTCCCCACCACTGATAAGAAATGAGCTATGCAGGCATACGAGTTTCTGCAAGAGGTAGGACTGGGAATGTCACAGGGTGCCCTAGACTTCAGCTCCTTTGGAGGCACAAGTGTGCCAGGCAAGGAAGGTAGAGTAGTAGGCTCATAACCCTAGACTAGGGGAGCTGGAGCCTGCAGTGTGACTCAGGAAGGAGACACCAGAAGACAGACCTGGCCTGGTGGTGCCCTCTGGCATCTGTGAGTCCACCTCAAAGAGAGGGGCAGAGACTCCCATGGGCCTGCAAGTGAGTCTCTGGTCCCATCTAGTCTGCAGGTCTGACCGCCTGGGGTCCTCTGAGGATTAGGCTTTTACTTTAAGATGCGGCGGACGGTTGGAATTCCATAGCGTAGAATTAATCAGTCTCGTCTCTTGCCCCTTGCAGCTATCGTCAACCCCAAACAGCCCAAGGAGACGCCCAAGAGCTTCAGCTTCGATTATTCCTACTGGTCACATACCTCGGTGAGCTGCATCTGGCGAGAAGCAGCTGGCGTGGAAACTGGCCCAGCTCTGATTGCAGTGTGGCCAAGGATCTTTGGAGCTGCATGCTCCCCTATAAGATGGGCTGAAGACCACCCTAGTCACTTGGAGGGCCAGCCTATAAGGACCAGATCCCTTTTCTCACAGTCCCAGCAGCACAGCTGTGACCACTCACTTGTCTTCTCCCCTTCCCCAGACATTCCAGTACCCTGAAAGCTGAGAGATGTGGGGTCTCTCGGCTCCTCCCTCCCCAGCCCCCGCATCCAGTTCACACCAAGCCCTGCCCGTGTTCCATCCCTTCATGGATCCTTCTGGAAACATGAAGTCCACCCCTCGATCTCCCTGGCCTCTGTCTCTTTGAATGTGGTTCCAGAGTTCCCTGTTGCTGCACGCTCCCCAACCCCTCATCTATCTAGCCCTTCTCCTCAGTTTTGTCCTTTGGTTTGACCATGCTGTTTCTCTACCTGAGGAACCCTCTGCCTTCAGGATAATGTCCAGATGCCATAGGCCAGCCCAAAGGGTCCCTGAGCCCCTAAGGCCTGCCTCCTTTCATCTCTAGCTATTGCTAAACCCCTGTGTCACATGAACTGGCTGGGCTGAGCTCTTATGTGTAGGCCTTAGCATATTCTGTTGTCTCTGCTGTGATCTCTTTGCCCTGCCCCCTCCACTTCCCAGCCACAATGTCTCTCATTTGTGACTCAGAGGACCCCTCAGAAAGCCACTCCCAGTCAGGATTAGGATGTACCAAAACACATCTTTTCACCTCAAGGCCCTGTCTCCATTTGGGCTTCGAGGACTCAGGGACAGTGTCAGAGTCTATAGTCTCCTATAATCACACCTCCTGTCTCTGCAGCCCGAAGACATCAACTATGCCTCTCAGAAGCAGGTCTACAGGGACATCGGGGAAGAGATGCTACAGCATGCCTTCGAGGGCTACAATGTGTGCATCTTTGCCTATGGGCAGACAGGGGCTGGCAAGTCCTACACCATGATGGGCAAGCAGGAGAAGGACCAACAAGGCATCATCCCACAGGCATGATTGGGGCCTAGAAAGGAGAGTGGGAGGTATCCTGAGAAGAGGAAGGGGTAGGATAGGAGGGATGCAGAACGCTGCCTGGGATGGGCTGCAGGAGGAGGTCAGCCCTGGAAGGCGCCCAACAGGAGCATAGCTACGAGATAAGGGACCAGCTGGGCAGATGTTCTCTGTGGGGGCTTCGAGAACCAGGGGCAGATGGCAGGTGGCCTGGACAAGGGGTGAGCATATGCTTGAGATACAGATGGCTCCTCAGAAGCCACTATATGTCTGACCTTTCCCAACCCTTCTCTCCTCCCAGCAGGAGGTCTCTGGATCCAAGCTGTCTAGCACTTGTCCTGGTCAGAGAAGGAGGAATACTGACTCAGCTCAGGAACGGTGCCCCCGGCCTCTATGCAAATGAGGACAGGGCAATAGATAACCTAGGGAAGGGTCAAATACTGACCAGGGGAACACTAGAATTAGACAACGGGCTGCTTGGATTCAGGCCTTTACATTTGGAATGTGCATTTGAGAGGGACCAGAAGGGTCTGGCAAAGCAGCGTCCTGCCTGGGTACAAGCTGCCCATAGCACCATCAGGGAATGGGCTCTGGGCCACCACTCCTCAGCAGATAACATGTTTTCCTCTGTCTTTGAAGCTCTGTGAAGACCTCTTCTCTCGAATCAATGACACGACCAATGACAACATGTCCTACTCCGTGGAGGTAGGACATCCTGCTTGCCGCTTGTTTCTGAGTGTAGAGCTGGGGAGTTCTAAGTGTAGCTGGTGGTGCTCTTCTGACCTAAAATGAGTATCTGTTCCATACCATGACTGTGTCCACGTGCCCACATGGGACTTGGAGACTCTCAGAGCTCAGGGGTGATGGGAAGTTGACCCCTGGCAGGTGTTTATTGCATAACTACTTCTTCTGCCAAGAATAAGAGGCAGACACCACAGAGCTGAAAAGCCTGGGCTGTACTGTGGCTGAGGTAGCCTCAGGGAAACCAGAGGGCCTTGACCTATGTGGCTCTGAGTGGGAGAGGGTCTGACAGGTAAAAGTAGGTTGACCCTGGCTGCGCGCCCTTTGTGTGCCCTGCCCATCAGGCAGCTGCCGTCCTGCCTTGGGATCCCTAATGGTATAGCTTGGTCCTATAGCTCCATTACATGGAGGGGGGCTAGATGGCTAGAGGTGACACAGAGGCCGCAGCTAGGACGCTCTATGTGCTCTGCCCAGGGATCAACCCTCTGCCCTGCCACAGGGTCCTGACGGTATAGCTCAGCCTCACTTGGGGTCCTGATGGTATTGCTCTATAGGTCAGCTACATGGAGATTTACTGTGAACGGGTCCGAGACCTCTTGAACCCCAAGAACAAAGGCAACCTGCGTGTGAGGGAGCACCCTCTTCTTGGGCCCTATGTGGAGGACCTCTCCAAGCTAGCTGTAACCTCCTACAATGACATCCAGGACCTCATGGACTCAGGGAACAAGGCCAGGTATGTGGGGTGACTTGTTCTCCTTGGCCACACTCTCACCTCAGGGCACTATTGGCTTTAGCTTTTGGTAGGTCTGTGTGATGGCTCCCAAGAAGGTTTGGGCCTCATGTGGCAGGCCACTGAGGACATGTGCCAGCCTGAGGACACGTGGGAAACCTTGGCTCCCACCCACATGAGGTCTGCTAGTAGGCTGAGCATGTGGGCCAGCAATGGGGCTCTGATAGCAATACCAATACCAAAAAAAAATGTGCACTGAGATTTTTTTTCTTATTTACTCCCACTTGCAAACAAGCACAATACAGACTCATAATTGGAGTCTACATGGTCCTTCATGATTTCTCTAAGAGCCATCTATGTATTCTTAAAATCTCCTTCTCAACATCAATCCAGAAACTCCAATTGATCTGCACATCTAGAATTCTCAGTATATTTATTAGTATTTGCCTGTCATTTATCTCCTGTCAGAGATATAGCTCGGAAAGCCAGTCTTTGTGCCTGAGGGCAGCTGTTCTGTCAGGCCTACGTCTTGAAACTGTGAGGGTCATCATGGTGGCCATAAGCAACCCACCCCCTTTATCCTGGAACATTGATTGCCATGATGGTCCTTCTGACACACATAGGTTGCCCCAGGTTGCTCAGGTGACTGCCTTCAGCTCTTGAGGAAGTATGTGTGTGTGTCCTGAACTACCCTGACAGCCCCTCAGGGTAGTTCATGATAATAAAGCCCCTCAGTGCATGTGAGGGACACTGTGACCTTTGCATGCCAGAGGCAGGTTCTGAGTTGTTGCATCTCCATCTTGGGAGATTCTGTGAGGCTCTTGTCAGGTTGGGGCAGTGTGGGGACCGACTCCCACCTGTATGAGGCAGCCTCAGGTTCTTTCTCCAGAAGGGCCACAAGACTGGCCCTTGTTATCTTCTGTAGGATTTGGCTACTAGGGACATGGTACGCTCCTTAGGCTTCCCAGAGTAGCTGGAGGGGCAATGAGATGGGTGATGGATACTTTCTCCTTCCAAGGGGTGTTCCCACATCAAAGCCTGTGAGGACTTCTGTGATGTTGAGTCTCAGTAGCAGGGAGCTCCTGAGAATCCATATATATAACCCCAATACACACAATGCCGTCTGAGGACTGAGCACATCCATGATGGACTAGCAGGTGGAAACTGGGCTTGAGTTCTGGCAGGCGGTGTGGTCACAGCCAGGCTGAGGAATTTGAGTTCCAGTGACCTAGAGGAGCACACTGGTACCATTAGTAACTCTCATGCCTGACCACTGGGTAAGGGACAGATAACTTCAAGCAGCTCCCTGCTCTCAGGACTGTGGCGGCCACAAACATGAATGAGACCAGCAGCCGCTCCCACGCTGTCTTCAATATCATCTTCACCCAGAAGCGCCATGATGCCGAGACCAACATCACCACAGAGAAAGTGAGCATGTGGAGGGACCTGGGTGGGCAGGTTCCATCTAGGGTGGGTCAGGGGTGGAAGGAAATGCTGGTGTTTATACAGACTGGCAGGGCAGGGTCTCTGTGGAGAGATGGGGTCCACACTAGGAACAGGACATGTGGTGGGCTGTATCTTTTTCGGCATGGATGGCTATGCTGAGGGGGCACAGTCCTGGCAGTCCCATTGTCTGGGTGTTCTTTCCGGCATCTTTATCTTGATTATTCAATTTGCAGTCTTCTGGGAGGGCAGCGGGGTCTTTCTGAGTCTCTTGTCAGTTTCTGTGTCCCTTTGCCTGAAAATTCTCCTGTGTGAACATTCTTTCAACCTCCTGGGGGAAAAGCTCTATAGAGCAGCTAAGTAGGGTACATGTCAGTTCTTGACAGTGTTGGGGTCACCTGGGCCTGGTGCAGTGCTCCCAGCTGTGTCCCTATGAAATAGTGAGAGGCTCAGGAAGGCAGAGAAGAGCCGAAGTCTCTGGAGAGGACAAGGTTTCACTGCCAGCGTTTCCCTGAGAGAGTCCCACTTATGTCCAGTATTTGGTCAGAAGAGGCTGTGTCTTCCTGGGGTAACTTTCTGACTGACTAGCTCACTGAAGGAAGCCTGGCCAGGGCCCTGTGAGGCAGCTGAGCAACAGCTAAGGCCTTTTGTGGATCTCTGTTCAAATTTCATCACAGATGATTAGAGACATCTGTGAAAATAGGTGACAATACCTAATGAGTCTACCTCTTATGTTGCTGTATACAGTGCCCAAGGAGGCAGGGCCATGGGAGGTGTGTGCACCTTCTGAAGAGGTAGTGTGGTGCCTTGCTGGGATGGAACATCAAAAAAGCTGTGAGCAGAGGTGATAAAGAAGGAAACTGGGAGAATCAAAGATGGGAGGACTCCAGGGAAGGGGTGTGACCACAGCTCCTCAAGTAGCTCATGACACTGTGCCCAGAGGAATAAGCTCTGTTCCCCACCCCTGCAGCAGCATTGTATTAGGGGCTTGCAGCAGGAGATTGCATTTGATGCTTCTGCCATTTCAGGTGAGCAAAATCAGCCTGGTGGACCTGGCTGGCAGTGAACGAGCCGACTCCACAGGAGCCAAGGGCACACGACTCAAGGTAGGGCCAGGCTATCACACCCAGAAAGAGCACTGAGTCCTGTCAGAGGCCCAGTGTGCTCCGGGGAGGGCTGGACAGGAGGTCTGTTTGGGGATAGAACACCACCAAAAGGCAAGCCTGAACAAAGGTGGTGGGGTGGGTACATGGGCTGGAGCTTTGATCTTCAGTAGGCAGAGCACCAGTCTTGGCATTCCAGCCCTAGTAAATGAGGACAGGCGCCAGCTGGAGACTAAGCCCACAGTGTCCTTCATTGTACTTCATATTCTCTGTTTCCCACCCAGAGGAGACAGGCTGTGGAGCGGCAGTGTGCTGAGCGGGAGAGCCTGTGTCCCGAGGGCACACGCTCTCTGGAAATAATCTTGCATGTCAGGAAGGAGCATGTTTACTCCTCTGAGTGTCTCCTGATTTGACTTAGGCATGATCTGTTGATTGGGAAGGGCCTCTGTAGTGTACCATGAGAGGGCGTGTGGAAGGTAACTAGGGTGCTGAAGGAGCTGAGCAGAAACACTGGACCTCTGGCCAGTGGCTTGCCCGAGCATCCTCTGTGCCTGATGACCTCAGAGATCAGCTCCAGAGCCTAGAGCCTCACCACCTGCCACACAGACCTGGCCCCAGGAGCTCGCACTAGGTCAAGGGGCTCCAGGTGCCAGCTGCCGTCCTGATCACCTTCTCTACCCACAGGAGGGAGCCAACATCAACAAGTCTTTGACCACCCTGGGAAAGGTCATCTCTGCTCTGGCTGAAATGGTGAGCTGGCTCCAGGCTTTCGCAGCTAAATTGGTGGGATGGACTACAGAGATGTAGCCCTCACCTGCCCCCAGGGAAAAGCTGGCTGTCTTTCACACATGTTCCTAGCTAGGCTCTGTCTTTGGAGAGGTAGCTGGGGTTCAAGGAAAATACCCAGAGATGGGGAGAGTGCCATGAAGCTAAAAATGAAATAGCAACTCTTGTCAGAACCTCAACTTCCTCACCTGTAAAACAGAGGTGATGCGCTTCCCCTTTCCACCTTTCTGAGGGTCGCCGTGTGTCAACAGCTCTGACCGCTGTTGGTCTGGTACAGGTCATCCTCTAGAGGGAGCCCACAATCCTTGGAAGTGAAGAGCTGGGTTTGCATGCCCTCCGGTGTCTACTCAATGAGAAGACTCAGCAGTGTCTACTCACCAAAACACCCGAGGGAGGATTCCAGGGACCCTACCCCATTCTGAAATTCTTAAGAGTATGCAAAGATTGCTGCAGGACAACAGCCCGAGAGGTCACATTCTTATTCGATTTGACTGTCGTGACCAGCGTAGGGTGGCTGCTGTGTCTGGGCAGTGAGTGACAGATACCTAGCATGCCCTTGAGCTTCTACCACTGTCCCTCTGGAGCCAGCCTGTCCTCTCTGTCCACTGTGCCCTTGGACCCTGGCTTTGCTCCAGGTTCTTAGACTCTTTCTGTCTTTGTTTTTCAGGACTCTGGCCCCAACAAGGTAAGCTGATCTCCAGAGAGAGGGGTTGGGTGGGGAATGGCCTTCAATGGTGGCCCCAAAAGGAAATTCTTTGATCTGAATGGATAGAAAGCTTTATGGAGAAGCCTGGCCTCAGGCAGAAGACCTGAGGGCTGGTAAGAAGCCAGGCAGACAAGCGGGTTTGGCATTTGGTCAGAAGGGCTGAGGTGAGCTGCTGAGGTGGCGAGAGGTTGGCATGCATCAGGGAAACATGGTGAGACAGTATGAGAGGAAGCAGCGAAAGCGCGCCCAGTCATGTGAGGAGTACAGGTGTAAGAACTGTGTGAGGAGAGACCCCGGGGCTGTGCAGACAGCTGCACAATACTGTACGGTTAGACCAGAAAGAAGTGGTCAAGGAAGTGACAGTGAACGAGACCTAGAGTGGGTAGAGATTTCCAGAAAACTGTGAGGAACTGACTGGGATTTGTTTGAGGAACTATGAGAAACCTTGGGGGGAATGCCCGAAAAAGTCAGTGCTGAATTCTGCCAGGGACTGACAAATTGTGTGAATTTTGAGAAATTGCATGGTGGGGTGTGCAGTATTGTGGAAATATGAGATGAAATTGTGGGGAACTATGTAGAGATTGTGTGACGACTTGTCAGGAACGTGAATTTTATGGAACTGTAAGAAGTATTTGAGCGGTTTTGAAACAGAGTAAGAATTCTGAAGAAACTGAAATAAGGGGGTGTGTGTGTGTTGGTTCTTTTTTCATTGTTGTGACAAAATTCCCACCAACAATGTGAAAAAGGAAGAGGGCTGGCAAAGAGTGTACAGAGAAGCGCTTGTCACCAAGTGTGGCTGCCTGAGTTTGATCCCCAAACCTGTGTGGTGAAAGGAGAGCCAACTTCCATAAATTGTCTTCTGACAGCCACATGTATACAGTGGTGCTCATGCGTGTACACAAATAAATAACTGCCACATGTATACAGTGGTGCTCGTGTGTATGTAAATAAAATTTTTTTAAAGATTCATTTATTTATTTTACGTATATGAGTGCTCTATCTGCATGTACACCTGTATGCCAGAAGAGGGCATCAGATCCAAATATAGATGGTGGTGACCCACCATGTGGTTGCTGTGAATTGAACTCAGGACCTCCTGAAGAGCAGATGGTGTTCTTAATGGCTGAGCCATCTCTCCAGCCCTAAACGAATGCTTTCTGAACAGAGAAAGGAAGGGTTTACTTTGGCTTACAGTTGGAGGACACAGTCCATCACACCAGGGAAGACGTGGCAGGAGCTTGGGAAGGAGGGCAGTGGCCAGTATTCAGCTCGGCTCTCCCTTTTCTTTAGTCCAGGGCCCCAGACCAGTGAGTGGAGCGGTGCCGCTCACGTTTTGTCGGGTCTTTACACATCAGCCAACTCGACTAGAAACTCCACCGCAGACATGCCAGGAGGCTTGTCTTCTAGGTGATTAGAGAGTTCTTTCAAGCTGACAGTATTAACCACCGTGCTGCGGTCTGTGAGAAACTGAGCACCAAGAGGTTACCTGTGTGAGGGGCCGAGAGAAAACGGGAACATGCCTGAGAAACAGCATGCAGAGGCGTGTCCAGGGTTTTTGAGGATTTGTTTGACTAATTTGGGGGAACTTAACTATGTGGGCAACTGAGTAACAGGATCTGTGTAGAAGTATGAGAGGGAACTGTGAGGCTGTGTGTAGGGAAACCATGTGAGGAACTGTGTGAAGAACTGTTTAGGAGAACCAGTGTGGAAACTGTGAGGAAGCGAGTCTGAAGGATGTGTGCCGCATGTCTGGAGGATTGTGAGGGCCTACGTGGACTGTTTGTGCAGGAACCATAGAAAAACTGATGAATAGATGTTTAGTGCTGTGAATAGTGTGTGGAGAGAATAGTGTGAGGGGTCTGTGTGTGTAAGTTATGAACACTGTGGAGATTGTATGGGGGCATTGAAAAATGGAGAATTGTGTCAGGGATTCTGTGAAGGAACTGTTTAAGGGACTGTAAAAAACTTTTTAGGAAAAAAAATCATGTGTTTGAACTGTGAGTCACTGGGAGGAGCGTGAGAACTGTGCGGAGGCATGAACAAAACAGCGTGGAGCTCCGCGGATCTGCTGCTTGAGGGATAGTGTATTCAGTGAAGGACTGAGGGAGGAGCGGGGAGACGGTAAAGACCGTGTGGGAACAGTGCGACTCACTGTGTGAGGGACCATGACAGAAACTTTTAGGAACGGAGTGAGGTTTACATTTCTGGTTGAGGAATGGGGCCTGGAGAAGCAGCAGACGTGGATGAGGAGACACGACAGGGGTCTGAGGGCAGATGCGAGGATTTGGTCCCATTTGGGATTTGGCTGGCTGTGATTTAATAGGAAGCGGCGCTCAGCCAGGCTTCAGCTGGGCCGTGCTCAGGCGTGGATGTAGACTGGGAGTGAGCTAACGCCCCGGCACAGCCAGCAGAATAGAAAGTCAGTGTGGCAGTGATCCAGAAGTGAGAGGGCAGAAGGAGAGCAAACAGAGGGTGGTGCTGAGAGGTGGCAGAGATGCCTGGACAAGGGCTGCCAGGGGACGGGAGAGAGCAGTGGAATCAGGCTGCTAGGCTCCTGGGCTAAGGGCTGAATGAGTGAAGAAGTTACGCTACGGGAACAAGAACTACAGCCTACAACGGAGAACTCAACCTCAGGCACGAGAAATTAAAAACAAACCACTAGTATTTTTTTATTCTTGTACTGGGTTTCCAAAGGTAAAACAGAAAGTGCCTGGCATGGGGGAGCTTCCAGGGATGGACACTCTCGCGTGCAGCAGTGCGGAAACCCACCTTGACAGCGTGGATTAAGAACATTAGATTCTCTACCTTGTGAGGTTATGGCTCTTGTCCTGGGGACCGGTTTAAAGAACAGCGATGAGCTGTGTCTTCCTCTGAGGAAACCTTTGAGAGGGTATGGGTGTATTTCCCTTAGAGTGGAGGCTCCAGGAGACCACAGCAGCTGCTCAAGAAACCATTCTTAAACAAACGCACCATGAACTCATAGACACTGGACAGTAACTATGTATCCATCACTTACAAAAGAGTGTCTATAAGAAGCCAGGGTCAAGGGTATGGAGGATGTCCCTGCTGTGAGGGAGGCACGGGGAGAACAGATTACTAAAGGAGGGCTTGGAGGTGACTTCTGAGGGACAGGAGGGAGTTTTGTGGGGCAACGGAGACTGGGTGAATGTTGGTAGTGTTTCACTGGTGGCAAAGCCTTTTCACCCTGGTGTAGGCTGTTCCAGCAGAGTGGGGTAAGACAGTGGCCAGTTCCAGTAACATTAGCGTTCCTGGGCTGGAGTCCAGTTGAGTGGCCCAGACACAGCAGGATGCGTGAAGGAGGAGCCGGAAGGATGTGCTGGCACAGCCTTGACTCCAGCCCAGTGGGATGTGCTGGGAGGTGGCACCACAGGGTTCAGGTGAAGTGCGGGGAGGCGATGAGAACGTGGTGCTTGCCTCCCTTCCTCCTTTCCCTTCTGGTAGACTCGGGCTTGACCTTGAGTGTCTTCCACAGAACAAGAAAAAGAAGAAGACAGATTTCATCCCTTACCGAGATTCCGTCTTGACCTGGCTTCTCCGGGAAAACTTGGGTGAGCATGCTCCAATTCCCTGGTCACCGGCTTCTGACTTCCACTCTGGGCTACGCCCACCTCCCTGTGGGGAAAGAAACATTTCTTAGCCACAGTGAGGTCTCTTGCTCTTTGTGGGCAAGTCCTAAGAAATCCTGGAAGGACCAGCTGGTTCCTAGTACAACCTTTCTGGAGGACTTGGGGCGAGGATGGGGAAACCGAGGCAAGTCTGGAGGCCCAGGGTGGCCACTGGGACCCCCAGAACACATACCATGGCATCTACATTAGTGGGTGAACTTGTTTATGACACCTGAACAAGTCCCCACACTTCTCTGGACCTTTAGTTTTGTCTAACAGGGATGTAGCCCTTGATCCTGGGAACACTGCTTACCTGCTGGGACTTGAGGGGATGACGTTAGCTCCCTTGCTTTTTGAGTTGAGAGAGATGATAGAGAGAGAAAGGCTGATGGGTGCATGGCATGGAACCCATCCTTTCCAAAATGACCTCGGGCCCTCTGTGGATACCCTTGCAGAAGCTGACACTCAGGGTGATAAACTCAGTCTTAGGTGGAAGCCCCTGGCTTCCTTGGCAGCTCTGCACCCCACACCGGCCATGCTCATGTCCTGCTCAGGCCAGCTCCATGTGCCATGGCAGCCCCGAGTATGTAGGGGCATGTTGGGGTAGATGGGCCCAAGTGACAGGACAGGAGTGTCGACACAATTCCCTGTTCCTTCACCTGAGATGAGACCTAAGAAGCAGGCCTCCCTCACAAGGCCACAATCAGTTTTAGCCCTAGAGGAAGGTCTCAGGGAGAATCCCCTGATTTGGCCATTTTGGGAGTCTGCCCAAGCCCTTCTCTCTTCACAGTCTCTTTAGGAGACTCGCTGGAGTGCCACACCTCAGGGATGTGACCCCCCTAAGGACACAGTTCTCTGAGGTAAAGCAGGCAAGAGTATGGGCATACATGGAGCAAGAACAAATGGCAGTCCTGCTGACTGAAGCAGGCTCCGCACATAATGTCAGGACTGCTGAACCAACTGACCCTAACTACCCTGCACCCAAACCATGAGGATCGCTGTTTTTTGTTTTTGTTTTTGTTTTTTTCTCTAGTTATCTCCTACTCTAAGCCAGGAATCTGATGTTAAATAGTGAGGAAAGTATTTCAAATGGAAATGATAAAAATGGGCGGGAAATCATTGGCCACAAATCTTGGAATACCAAACAAACAAACAAACAAACAAACAACAAAAACCCCAAAACTCTCTCTGGCTAATCTCAACTATAGGGGAAAGGAGGCCCATGCTTGGAAAATGGCTAAATAGAAATGAGAGGTAACCAAGGAAGGCCCAATCTGCCATTGTCTACATAGCATAGGCCTGAGGTTCAGTTTCCTCTCCCAGCCTCATCATCTTCACCTGTAGCTGCAGTAAGAGCATATAAACTGGCTGTCTCCCCACAGGCGGAAACTCAAGGACAGCCATGGTGGCAGCCCTGAGCCCTGCAGACATCAACTATGATGAGACCCTCAGCACACTGAGGTATGTTCCGCAGGGCAGCCTGGGTTAAGAACATGTCTTTCCACCTTCCAACCAAAACCACCAGTAAAAGGGTGTTCCATTGGGGGGCATTTGCCAGGAACTCAGAGGCCAACGGTAACTGTTCTGGAGCTATGGGCCCTGTTCTATTTCCATTATCCTTTTAGGGTACATTTCAAGGTTGCGGGTAGCCCAGAGGCCTGTGGTACCAGTCTGAAAAGCCATACTTCTGGCTGTGCAAGTGGAGGGCTTTACATTAGCAAATGTCGTCCAAGTAGCTCTCTCAAGGTCTCCCACTACAGGGTGGGCATCCTGGGATAGGAAGTCAGCTTGATTGATGGACTGGGAGTGTTTGGCCTCTGTAGAGTGTGTACGTTCTGTGGGAAGTGAAGCCTGTCACGGCATATTCACATGTGCTTCTGGGATGGTCAGTTAGCATGCTGATCTGTGACACATTCTCACATACACATGCATCTTGCATCTCTGTTCTAGACTTGCCCTCTCTACCCTGGAATATCAGATTCAGTTCAGGGGTCTCAGTATGGGGTAGGACACTACTCTGTGCCTTTGGCTCCTGAACCTCAATTTCCTAAGTAGACAAGGCAGGCTGGACCATTCCACTTGTCTCCCTTGGTCAGTGGTTCCAGAGGCTATTCTGAGATGGTCGGTGATTTCTCATTCTGCCAGTCTAGGTCAAAGATTTTCTCTCTAGCTGTTCACCAGGCAGAATTCTGAGCACCCCTTGGTCTGCTGTGTGGTCCTATTTCTCAACTCCTACATTTTTTTGCTGCCCAGATATGCAGACCGGGCCAAACAGATCCGCTGTAATGCCATTATCAACGAAGACCCCAACAATAAGCTGATTCGAGAACTGAAGGATGAGGTGACCAGGCTACGAGACCTGCTGTATGCCCAAGGTCTTGGCGATATCACTGATAGTGAGTGTCCATGCCAGCCTGCTCTGGGTAGGACAGGGGCCTCAGACTTAGGGACCTTTTGGACCTCAAGCCCTCTCTTCTGGGGCTGCCTCCTACTCATGTCCTGCTGGCTATACCCACAGTTGTCCGGAAGTGTTGAGGTTGCCCAATGCCTTGTCCCTCCTCCAGCTCCTGGGCAGAATGCCTCGGGGTGGGAGGCCTGGGTGGGTAAGGACAGGGCCAGGTTGTCTGGCCTTGACCTGGATGGATTGCATGGTTTGGGTTTGGAGCTGGCCCAAGAGGCCAGGGAATGTTTCCTGGAAGCCCACAGGCCAGCTACAGTTGCTGGGATCTTGGTGGGTCCTGTGTCCCCACACTGAAGACTCCTTTATCCTAAGCTGTTCACTCTGTGAGATGGGTACATGGACCCTTGGGAGACAAACTGCTCTGTTTCTCTGTCTCTTCCTCCCCTGCCTGCCCTCCCCATAGCCAACACTGTGCCCGGAGGACCCAAATGTGTGTATTCCCCACTGCTGCTCTACATCCCTGCTTTCATCCCGGCCATGGGGGCCACAGGGCAGCACGGGTGGGGAGGGAGACCCCACCACCTCTTCTGTCTCTTCTACTTCAGGGTCGGAAAGCAGCAGTCCTCCCCCACAGGGGTACCCACTTGTACATGGGGGATTGTGTCTGCCTCCCAGCCACTTTCCGGTTCATCCCTGTCTGTGTGGGAAACTGAGGCAATAAGTAGGCAGAATGCAGCTCAAAGTAACTGGGGTTAGACTCCTGAGCACTCATGGGTCTAGAAAGGTCTAGAGCCCAAGGACTTGGAGGATCAGAGGACATGGAGGGCTCCTGGCCTACATCTACCTCTGCCTGCTCCTGCTCCAGCAACCCCCACATCTGGGTCCCTGGAAGTTTCTTGAGACTGAATATAGCAATGGTTGCTGCCAAGTCCTGCCCCACGGTGCCTCCTCCCTCCTGAGGCCGGGGTCCTTGGGGATTGCCTCCCCAGTGCCCTGTGCTGTCCTGTGTTGGCTGCTGCTCTGCTGTGTGTCTGCTTCTACTGGGAAGGGCCTGGCACTTCTCCCCCAGGTGTCACAGCCCAGCTCCCAATCTTTAGGGGTGATGGAATTCTGGGATGGTGGAAGAGTAGGGAGTCCCTCAGGAGTGTCCTCCATGCACCTTCTCCGGGTAGTCTTTGGGCCGTCTTGGGTTCAGTGGGATGATGAATACAGCCTGGCCTGCAGCAGAGGTGCAGACCATCCATAGAAGGTGAACTTGAACGTTGGGGTGTAGGGAGGACATGTGCCTGAGTGAGCTTAGGTAAGCTCGTGACCTCAGGGGCAAGGGTGCTGTGAAGTGGCTAGCAGGCATGGGCCTTGGGTGCAGGTACAGGGGGCTGCAAAAACACTCTAGTCAAAGGGGTAGAGTGAGATGTGGTACAGAGGGGCTGTGGTTGCTGCAAAGGGGAAAGAGGGTCTGTATGTCAGGCAGGCGAGTGGCGAGGATGAGGTAGCGGGAGGCCTCGCATGCTGGGCCAGGCTGTTGTGCCTTGCCTGTGTTTCCCATTTCCTGCTTTCCCCTGACCCTGCCTCTTGCTTTCCCCAACTGCTTCTTTCTCTTCTCTCCCTCTTTCTATCTTGCCTTCCCTTTGAGCCTTAGACGTGTCCGACTTTGAGAATCTTAACTAACTGTGGTGGGGCCGAGCTAAACCAAGCCCCTAACGATCTCTCCACAGTGACCAATGCCCTGGTGGGCATGAGCCCCTCATCTTCGCTCTCAGCCTTGTCCAGTCGTGCAGCTTCTGTGTCCAGTCTCCATGAGCGCATCTTGTTTGCTCCAGGCAGTGAGGAGGCTATTGAAAGGCTGAAGGTGAGGGCCACCTGGTCCAGGGCTCCCCTGGGGATGTGTGACAAGGTCTTTGGGATAAGGTAGGCTTAGAGAAGTTAAGAGAGGATTCTTGCTTGTGACCTCTGGGATACCCCTCATATTTAGCCTTACCTCCTAGGATCAGAGTAGTATAATCACAGAAGCTGTTGGCATGTGGCCACCATGGTACAGTGTGTCAGCCCACCCACAGTAGCTAGAATAGGTAGTGCAGTTAGGGATTCAAGCATCATCGGATAATGAACAAAACTTCTAGGCAGTAAGTGCCTTTGAAGGTTCTTGACCTCTCTGGATGGCCTTGACCCTGAGTGAGGAATGCCAGGCACAGGGCTCACACTGAATCTTGACTTGGACGTGCTGACACTGATAGAGGAAACAGTAGGCCGTGCAGTGGCTAAGATAGGGTGGCCTATTTTGACAGCGCCTCTCTGGTGCCATTGCAGGTCTTGGCAGCTCTGCCTGGCACCCTGCAGAGCTGTCTTCACCAAGAAGGGAGGCGGGCATTCACACTCTGAGCCACTTCCAGGCTGTCTGTTTTTCCTCCCCAGTGTGTTCCCTGGTCCCCAACACTGGGCTTGGCTAGTTCTGGGTTTTTCAGCCTCATATTCCCTCTGAATACAATGTGGCCCGTAACACAAAGCCCAAGTGCTGGGGGCTGAGGGACCAAGGAGACGAGAGACAGGTTAGTGTGAGGCATGATAAAGGGTGACCAAGGATCAAGGAGCATGGAGCTCTTGAGGTCAGAGGCAGGTGGCCTGCTTGGGACATGGGGGCACACCCTAAGTGTAGGGGTCCCCTACGACATAAGTGGGAAGGAAACATGGGGCAGTGCCATCTCTGAGAGGTGCTGCCCTGTCCCGAGGAGGAACTGTTCAGTTTGGGAGCTTTCAGTACCTTTCAGGGGTATTCACGTCCTCTTTCCTCCTGATTTAGTTTGCTATCCTTGTTCTGGGGTGTGTTCACAGGAAAGACTCACGTGTGTTGTACTTCACCCTGATCCCCCAGAATCTCACATGCTGGGAGGTGCCTGGGAGACTGAGCCCTCGTGCTCCGGGGCCACGTTCCCAGCTCCCTGTGTCCTTTCATTCCCCCCTCCATACACACACACACACACACACACACACACACACACACACTTCCTGGGTTCTCATTGTGCTCTGTCTCGCTCCCCAGGAAACAGAGAAGATCATCGCAGAGCTCAATGAGACCTGGGAGGAAAAGCTGCGGCGGACAGAGGCCATCCGGATGGAGAGGTGGGCAGTGGATTAACAGGCCTCCAACCCTGGGGAACCAAAACCTGGGGTGGGGGTGGGGTGTTGAGTTTCAGCTGGGGACAAATCTGTGCTGTCTTACCCAGGCAGCTACCGTATGACAGTGGCCCCTGGCTCTTGAGGCCTTAGGAAACAGATCTCTGGGTCAGCACGGCTTCAGTGAAGCACCCAGACACTGCTGATAGTTCCCGGTTGCTGGTGGGTCAGGTAGGGTGGGGCTGTTCCTGAAAGCCTCCGAGCTTATACTGACCTCAGCTTTGCCTTCCAGGGAAGCCTTGTTGGCTGAGATGGGTGTGGCCATGAGGGAAGACGGTGGCACCTTGGGTGTGTTTTCTCCCAAAAAGGTAGGAGCTGGACTGTGGTCTTGTGCCAGTGTGGACAAGGTGGTACTATCTCTGACTCCTGGGGGAAATGTAGCGGATGGGGTTCTGGCCCAGGCACGGGTCATCTTACTCAGAATTTCCATTGTGTGGTGGGACATCTTGGTGGATGGGCAACATGGCATGGGTCTCTGAACTGCCTGAGGTTTGAACTGGATCCCTCAAGTTTGGAGCAAGACTAGGGGATGATACCCAGGCTGGAGAGCTGAATTTCGTGGACCTAGATCTTCCCTGAGCCTTTGCTACTCCTGAAAGCTTCTAGCATTTTTTTTCACCCAGAGCAGCTCCACTGGCAGAGGGGTGAAAGTTCATGAAGATGGCGCTGCTCCTCAGTAGCCAGGTTCCAAGCCTTGCTTTGTCTCAAAGAAAGGTTGCCTTAGAAGTGGAGTTAGAGATTTGGGCATCTAAGAGATAGGGCCGAGCACCTGTTGGGCGGCCTCCCTAAGTTCTGCTTTCCTGCCTTGGACCTGGAGCTACTTATGAACAATGTATCCAATGATAGCTTGAGGTGGTAGGCTGTGGGGCATGGAAAGAAGCCTGGCTGTGAGCTCTAGCCACCCCATGCAAGGCTTGTTCACTGCTTGCACACAGAGAGGTTCACGTAAATTTGCCCAAATGTGAGCTACATTATATCAGAGACCTTTTTTTTTTTAATTTTTTAAAATTTTTTATTTTTTTTAAACACATACCTTTGGCCTCCAAATCTGGTATAACAAGTTCTCTTCCTTCTGGCTGGACTAGTTGAGGATGGCCAGGACCTCTACACCCCTGTTCAAGGGTGCACTTGAATTTGTAATGTACTGTGGCAGTGGCTCATCCCAGGCTGTCTTAGGGGAAACAGGAAGCAGTCCCATCCTGGCCCCTCCTCCCTGTTACAGGATCGTTGTTTGGGACATCGTTATAAGATGGCATCTAAGAAGCTTGTGGGGGAGGGACTTAGGCAATGACCTGGAACAGGAGGCAGAGCGCAGTTATCAGGGTGTGGAGGCAGGCTCCCTGACCTGGAGTTGGAAGGCTAGCATACAGGTCCTCGGGAGCCCAGTGGTGACTCCCAAGCCTCCAGGGAGACTCTTCCTTAGCCAGAGCCCTCCCTCATCCTGCTTGGTGATAGTTTCATTGGAGAAGCTTCAGTTCCCAGATTGTCCCCTGTAATGAGCTTCCTGGAGCCTAGAACTCCTGGGATAGAGTGCAGAACCAGTCCTGGAACCCAGCCTGCATCATGCACATCCAGGGTGCCTCCCTCAACACAGATTCCGTCCAAACCTCACCTGGGGCCTTCCAAGAACTGAGGGCTATGCCTCCCACAAGCTCCCCACAAAATACTCAGACGCTCGCCTTACCCAGCCTGACTGAGCCTGGGCCCCGGCTCCCTTTGTCCTTCATTTCCCTGACAAGGAGCTGTCAGTCTGGTGAGGCCAGCTGACTTTGGGGATCTGGGGTTGTGGGTGCCCTACTAAAGGTTCCCTGGGTACCCTTGCCCTCCATGTCTCTTTTCATTTCTGCCAGGTTGGGGAGGGCAGTATGTCTCCAGAAAGCCCAGATCTAGGAGAGCAGAGGACAGGCAGGTTGGCCACTCTGAGGGTTCTGCTCCTCCCCAGGAGAGTGACCCTTCTGTTTCTTCCTAGACACCTCATCTTGTCAACCTGAATGAGGATCCTTTGATGTCTGAATGCCTCCTCTACTACATCAAAGACGGAGTCACCAGGTAGGGACTAGACAGGTCACCTACCGAGGGGCCGGACCACAGTCTGGGGAAGTTATCGTCTTCTCCAGCCTAGATCCAGCCTGGGTCTAGTGGCTTGGGTGAGTGTGGGTCCCTTCCCCATTATCCTGCTCTTCCCCGTAAGAGCTGAGTTGGGAATCAGTCCCATATGGCCCCTGATGCTTTATCTAAAGTGCCCTGGTAGTCTCTTGACCACACTAATGTCCCCATAGTCCCATAGTACATACACCCTGGTATTTAAAACCAAAACCAAACAACAACAACAACAGAAATAGCTAGGGCATCCCTGGGAGGCTGTATGAGCCAGTAGAGTGGGTGTGCTGGGTACCTGCTGCCCTGCTGCCCCATGATTCCTCAACAGAGTGGGCAGAGAAGATGCAGAGAGGCGGCAAGACATCGTCCTGAGTGGGCACTTTATCAAGGAGGAGCACTGCATCTTCCGGAGCGACTCCCGAGGCGGTGGAGAAGGTAATGTTGTTCTGCCTCCCCCATTACCCAGCCTGCCCCCATCTTGATAACAAGGTATCAGTAAGACCTAGTGGGTCAGTACTGGGGGGGGGATGAGGGAGGGCATTTGCCATCCACCTAGCTTCCCTGATCTAAGAGCATCTTGAATATGCTTCTGGATGACTGTGTGACTCTTAAGGACAGCTGAATGACACCCTCTATTAGAAAGGTGTTTGCAAAAGGCCTGGTGACTCCTGCGGCCAGGTGGCTGTTGCTTTGGGGATCCAGCTTCCTAGAAGGCTGGCACCCAGGGGCATGGTGGGCTGCTGAGACGAGGAGGATATTAAGTATGTATGGGAGCAGGTGTGGGCAGAGGGACAGTAAGCTGTATGGACTGAGCCCACTCTAGGGCTGAAGCGGTTTGGAGAGTATACGCTCCTGTTTTCTGGGGAGCAGTTCATTTCTCCTGCCTTTGCTCACTGCCCTGCTCAAAATGGAGCTGCCTCTATGCTGGGCCTGCTGTGTTGAGGTGAGGATTCTGTGTCCACACCTCTGAGTGCAGGGCTGGTACCCAAGACAGAAGGCACCCGACCAGCTTTGGCCTGTGATTCCATTACTGAATCCATGTTCATGCTTGCCACCTTGGGATGGTGGCCCTAAATGGTGCTCTGGACAATTGTCACTCCTAGATTTTTTCTGTCCACAAATTTCCTTTTCTCTCCTGTTCAGATGAGTCAAAGGGGTCTAGGACCTCTTAGAGACATGTTAACCACTGTTTTTTATTCTTGTCCACTTATAGACCTGAATAAGGACTCCAGAAGACAAGCTCAGCATTGCCTCCCCAGCCTTGGCTTGGGCCCATGTGTCTCCTTGACATTTTTCTCCTTCACTAAGTAGAAGGGACCCTCAGGCTCCTCCAAGCGGTCTTACTCATGGTCGGGTTTTGTGGCGAGCAGGAATGAGGAGCCTGACTGGTGCCTACCAGGGGACAGGAAGACTGAGCTACTAAAGTGACAACCTCTTACAGTCCCCCTCTTCTCTATCTTGTAGCCGTGGTGACTCTGGAGCCCTGTGAAGGAGCAGACACATATGTCAATGGCAAGAAAGTCACTGAGCCCAGCATCCTGCGGTCAGGTATGGCAAGGAGCACGTGGGGACTTCAGGGTAGCCTTTGTGCTCATCCTCTCTCGGACACAGTTTGTGCCCAACACAAGGCAGTTTTCCTGTGGGCAACTCTTCGGCCCCTTGATACCCTCTACCCCCAGACTGGGCACTTGAGGACTGGAGTGCCTGGACAGGAGCCTATGAAAGCAGAAGAGGCCCTACTCACAGAGTAATGCTGGCGTAGTGCAGGGTGGAAAGTCAGGGTAGGAGGTCCTGCATGGCCACTTTGTTGGGCTAGGCTCAGGGGAGAGGGAAGGAGACAGACCAGAGTGGCCAAACTGTGTTGTTACAGTATGGGACAGATTAACACGTGTCCTGGGATTAAGTACTGTAAGCACAATATGAGGAGACATCTCAAGGAACTTACTTACAGGAGAGTCAGTTGTCTGTTGCTGTGACAGAGTCCTCAAGAAAACAATCTAGGGAGGAAGGCTACCTTTTGGCTCAGAGTTTCAGAAGCTTTATTCCATCGCCACTATTTGGGCCTGTGGTGAGGTGGAGCATCATTGTGGGAGGGTATGGTCGAATAGAACCGCTTGGTAGCCAGGAAGCAGAGGAGAGAATGAGAAGGTTCTGGAAATAGGATTTCATTCTTCAGAGACACGCTCTCTACTTCCTCCAACAAGCCCCACCTCCTAGTCACTCATCCATCATGAACTCATTGATAGATTAATCTATCAATTAAGTTAGTACTGTCACGATTTGATTACTTCTCAGTGGTGCCACTGGCTGGGCCTCTAGCCTTCCACATATAAACCTTTGAAGGAGACATCGTACTGAACGAACAGCATTCTGTTCCCAGTCTCCCAGCCTGTGTCTATCTCACAATGCAAAGCGTATTCCATCTGTCTCCAAGAGTCTTCACACACTTAAAGTTCCAGCATTGCTTAGGAGCCCAAGTTTAGTGTCCTCTTAGACTTAGGGTAAACTTTGTAGTGAGTCCTCATAAAATCAAAATGGGCATGACATACTTCTGGTATATGATAAGGCAGGGCATACATTCCCAAACTGAAGAGGAGAAATGGAAGAAAAGCAAGGAGGAATGGGGCAAAAACCCAGAAAGGCAAATGATAAATCCTAATCTCCATGTTTAGAAGCCAGGGCACCATGGTAATAAGACATGAACTTCAAAGGCCTGGGAAGCCTTATCCCTCTGGCCTCCAGTGGTAGCACATGGCTTATTACCTGGGATGGCTTTGCTTGTGGCCCATGGCTTCCCTCAGATGTTCTGTGTTCTTGGCATCTCTAGCATCCTGTGGTCTTTACAGCAACAAAGTCTTTACTTTCATAGCTTTACACATTATCTGTTCAAGGGCTATCCTGGGGGTATTTAACCAATATACATATATGTGGGGTATATATGTATACATGTATGTACATATACATGTGTGTATATATATATATGCATGCAAATATACTTAACCCACATATATGGGTTGTATGTATGTACGTGTCTGTCTGTCTGTTTGTGTATATACATGTACATGTGTATGTATGTATTTATGTATGTAAAAGCCTGTCCTCTCAGAATTTCCTTTGAAATCTGTTTGGAACCTCTATGACTACATAAATCTAATGGTCCACATGTCTGCAAAATCAGGATCACTTGGACAATGCTAATACCTACTGCCATCTTGCGAGGTAATGGCCTGCTTGGATCATGGCTGCAGTGGCTACTGTGTGCCTGAGTGATTGGATACAGGGAAGCACTTACTGAGACAGCCTTGTGTACATGCCTTCCTTGGTACTAACTTTGCAGTTGTTTCTTTTCTAGTAAAACTTTCAAGTTTTTAAATCTTTCTGGTTAATACTCCGCATTCTTACTATAAACCTAGCTAAAAGCAGCCATTACCGCCCATGCTGCTGCTACCTGGATGCTATGCTGCCTTCTATGAAATTAGTTAGTCCAACACCTTGAAATTTGACCTCCCACACAGTCCTTAGCACATGGGCAAAATGTTGCCATGTTCTTTGCCAGGAGGTAATAGCCTTAAGTCCCCATAGAATCCTGTGAAACTTACGTCTCTATGTCTACTTTCCTATCAGATCTAATCTTTTGAACTTCCCTCAGAATTAAGCTCCCCTTATGGCATCATGGGGCTTCTGGAGCCTGTATCTCTAAACTTTACCAAATGCTTCCTAAAAAGCCTAAACCACACAGTAAAGGGGCCTGGCTTGGGATTCAACAAAGGGTCCCATTCCAAGAAGAAAGGTGATTGGGAGTGAGGGTTTGGGGTCTGGATAGTCTTCCTGAGGTGGGTGACGCTGAGCACCCAGGCGGAGGATGTGCCTGCGCACTCCACACCCGTCTTCTCTCATCCCTTGAGGGCACTTGGAATCCACAGGTTGGTTTTGCCTCCATCTCCCAGGAAACCGCATCATCATGGGGAAAAGCCACGTGTTCCGGTTTAACCATCCTGAGCAGGCCCGCCAGGAGCGTGAGCGAACACCCTGTGCAGAGACACCCGCTGAGCCAGTGGACTGGGCCTTTGCCCAGCGTGAACTGCTGGAGAAGCAGGGCATTGACATGAAGCAGGAGATGGAGCAGAGGTGAGCCCTTGGGGCCAGCTGCTTGCCTGCCGTGTCTGACAGGCGTCTGATGGCCTCGTGCTCACCCGGTGCTCTCTCGCAGGCTTCAGGAGCTGGAAGACCAGTACCGGCGGGAGCGGGAGGAAGCCACGTACCTGCTGGAACAGCAGAGGCTGGTGAGGGCGTCCTTCCCGCCCCGCTCTGGTCCAGCACACTGGGGAGAGGGGACCCCTCTGGCCTGGCCCCTCCCTTGCACCTCAGTGGGCTGGGGTGAGGCTGTCTCAGTCTCTATGGTGGAGCCAAAGGCTCTATCTTTTCAGGACTATGAGAGTAAGCTGGAAGCCTTACAGAAGCAGATGGACTCCAGATACTACCCAGAGGTGAATGAGGAGGAGGAAGAACCAGAAGATGAAGGTGAGGGACTCTTGAGATGGCATGTCTCCCACCAACCGGGCCTAAAAGAGCAGGCCCTAGGTTGCTCACTAAAGACAGTGGGCCTGAACTTTTGCCCTGGGAGATAAACTTCCTTCATCCGAGGTACTACCATATGGGCAGGATTGGTGAGACTGTTCTGAAACAAGTGACCACGCAGCTTTGGTAATTGGAGTTGGCAAGGAGCGTGGTGCTGGCGAAGGCTTGCCTTGCTTTCTGTGCGTATGTGGAGACCACCGAAGACCTGGTCCACTGCACACCTCACAGTGGTGCATAGACCTGCCTTGGCTTTTAACATGTTGGACAAGCTCATTTGGGGAGCCCACTTAATCTTTGGGTAACCTGGGGCCTTTCCAGTTTGCTTGCTTGGCTGGTCTTTCTGCTGGGGTCTACTTTCTCCACAAAGTGTGAAATCAAGAACGCTGAGTCGGGACTCAGCTGAGCGTGGGAGGGGCTGTTCAGAGCCTCTGTCTGGGAAGAGAGGGCCAGAACTCAGCAAGTTTTCAAATTTGGCCTGCCCTTCAACATCTACCTCTGGCCGCAGTGGCCATGGAGCGGCTGCTCCTCATTTAATACAGGGTCCACTCAGCTAGTCCTGCAGCATCTTGATCTTCCAGAGGTCAGGTTGTGGTAGGCTATATTGTGGCTTTCTTGGATGACTGACATGGCTTCTCCCACAGTGCAGTGGACAGAGCGGGAGTGTGAGCTGGCATTGTGGGCCTTCCGGAAATGGAAGTGGTACCAGTTTACTTCTCTACGGGACCTGCTGTGGGGCAATGCCATCTTCCTGAAGGAGGCCAACGCCATCAGTGTGGAGCTAAAGAAGAAGGTGGGATCCATCAGAGGGGGAGTTCCCCACGAGTGATGGTCCAAGTTGTTACACTCACAACTCAGTACCAGCACTCAGGTGACCCTAGGGTATACAGGGCCCTTGCCTGGGCGAGGCACCCAGTGTGAGTGGTTGAAGGAGGCACTGGACTGCCAGAAATATACCTTTCTGGCTTTGTTTGGAAGTCAACAAAGATGGGGGTGGGGGTGGGCAGCCCATTTTCAGCGGTTCATTGAGTAGTTTGGCTATGGAATATAGAGCTGAGATCTCACGGGGATGGGGAGAAGGCCCTGGGGACTTCCACTCAGCAACGTGTTTGAATGGCCATCTCCTGCCGCTCACAGGTCCAGTTCCAGTTTGTCCTCCTCACAGACACCCTGTACTCGCCGCTACCGCCAGACCTGCTGCCTCCAGAAGCTGCCAAGGACCGAGAGACGCGGCCCTTCCCCAGAACCATTGTTGCAGTGGAGGTCCAGGACCAGAAGAACGGGGCCACCCACTACTGGACACTAGAGAAACTCAGGTGGACAGTTAGGGGGATGGCGGGCATGGCTGCTCCCTGGGGAGCAACACTTCTACTGTGTCCCCTGCTGTAACACTTTTCTTCTGGCACTGGAGGAGCACTTAGACAGCAGAGGGCCCTGGCAGGTGGCTTAGTGTCCCCAGCCAGGTCTGTGTGACAGGCCTCAGAGACAGTGCACCCCTGTCTTCTCCTCACTGATGCCTGAGGGAAGTCATCTCCTCAGCCCCAGGAAGGCTGAGGACTTGGACAGGCGGAAGAGCTTCTGTAATGTGCTGCTACTACGAGACTTCTGCACTGCTTGTGTGTTGTAAGGGCACTTCTGCCTCCTTGGACACTTCCTCTAACTTGTGTCCAGTCTACATGTATGAAGGTGACTGGGTGATGACACGGTTATTTGCAGGAGTAGAGCTGAATGTGCTCACAGCCAGGAACTAGGAGCCTGTGGGGCTATGACTGGATACCGGGGCAGGCCAGGAGTAGGAAGGCCAGAATGTTCCTTGACTTCTGAGGAAAATGCAGAGCAGCTGGTCCCTGTGGACCAGCTCACTGGATGAGGCTGCCTTGGGCAAGGGGCCTTGCAAACCTCTCGCTGATTTGGGTGATTTAAGGCAGAGAGAACACAGTTAAGTGTGTGAGACCTTAGGAAGAGGGTGGGTGGGTGTAGACATCAGGTCTGCCAGTTTGTATGTAGAAGGCAGGCTTACTAAGAAATAGCAACGAAATAATTTTATGGTTGAGGTCACCACAACATGGGGAACTGTATTACGGGATCACAGTGTTAGGAAGGCTGAGGACCACTGAGGTAGATAGAGAGGGCTCTTCTATGTCAGCCAAGCCTCCTGAAGATGGCAGATATGGACAGCAAACATGATGAGTATGCATGCCTTATGTGCCTACACACTTCACTCATATCCCCTCCTTGTTCTCCCAGGAAGCTAGGCTGAATATACCACCAATCAGCAGTGAATGTTTATCCCTCTAGAAGCCAAATGCTGAGCCCCCTGGAATGCACAATCTCATTTTCTTCTTCCGTTTTGCCCTACCTGGGGAGTAAGAATTTAAAAACAGTCTCTTCGTCCCCTTCTTGACTCACTGTTGCTCACTGCAAGAGCTTTCAGGGCTGAGATACAAATCCCATTTCTGAGTTGCTGTTGGGTGTCTCCCTGCTTCTCTGTCAGCTCTCCAGCTGCGAAGCGCACCATGAATCTTGCAGTCTTCTGCTATTGTCCTTGTCATGCCTGTTCTTCAGCTCACCCTGCTGTCACCAGGGAGGGCTTGAGACGTGTTTGTGGTGAACTTCCACGGTCACTTGTAAGTTTCCAATGGATGCCAAATTCTGAGGGCCACAGAAGGGCTTCTAGCTTGCAGACCTCTGAGCCAGTGACCCTGGTAGAATGCTGGGGATGGTGCCAGGCCAAGTCTGATGTCCTAGAAGAAGGAATGGGGTGCCAGGCTACTTCTGGGCACTGGTCTGAATCCACATGGTCTTTGATCCCTGACAGGCAACGCCTGGATCTGATGCGGGAGATGTATGACAGGGCTGCCGAGGTACCCTCCAGCGTCGTTGAGGACTGTGACAATGTGGTGACCGGCGGAGACCCCTTCTATGACCGCTTCCCCTGGTTCCGGCTGGTGGGCAGGTGGGCACCTCCTCCTTTTCCTAGAGAAAGTGAACCCTGAACTGCCCTGGCCTTAAGTAAAGAAGGAGCCATATTCCATTCCTTCAGTCATTCCTCCTCACATACTGTAGTCCCCCCCTGTTTTTAGGAGACCTGGGGTACCATCTTGTCACTCCTGCCTACACCTACTGTGCCACATGTCGTGTGTGTGTGTGTGTGTGTGTGTGTGCTGCCCATGCACCCAGGGGCCTAGAGCATTCTGGGTCTCTAGTGTTTTGGGGGTGGGAACACAGAGGCAAGATTAGAGGTTATCATCCCTTCCTTGTTTCCCAATCTGGTGTCTGCCCTAGCCTCCGACCCCCGTGACGTTCAAGGAGGTCCTCCAAGTGCTTTGGCTCTGGCCAGCCTAGACCCTTGTTCTCACTCATCCCTGTTGGTGGTGCTCTCCAGAACGTTCTACCGACCATGGATTTTGTTGTCGTTGTTAGTAGGGTGTTTTGTTTAGTTTTCTCTTCCTGCCCAGGACTGGGTGCATTTTTGTTTCTTGGTGGTTGGTGTTTGGTTTTAAACAGAAGTCCTCCTTGTCCCTCCCAGCCCTGCCCCACCTTCCCTGGAGTAGCTGGTGTTAACTTCTCTCTGTCTTGTCGCACTAACCTCAGTTCAGTCATCTCTGGCTGCAACAGCTACCCTCTTCTCAACACATGCATGAGCGAGCGCATGGCTGCTCTCACCCCCTCCCCCACCTTCTCAAGCCCCGACTCCGACAGCACCGAGCCTGCCGAGGAGCAGAGCGTGGGGGAGGAGGAGGAGGAGGACCTGGAGGACGACGTCTTTCCGGAGCACACGCTGTGCGACGGCCGGGACCCGTTTTACGACCGGCCCCCCCTGTTCAGTTTAGTAGGAAGGTTGGTGAGGTTGAGGCATGCTGGGGAGGATCCAGCTCTTTTGCACAGGAGCACTGCTGTGGCACAAGCGGGCATCAGGGTAGACACCGGACCCTCTGGCCAGGCAGGCTAGGGCTAGCCTCTGAGGGGGCTCAGCGGGGAAGAGTTTGGGCACAGCGGCAGTTAGAGATTCAGGCTAGGAACACACAACTCCTGGGTGGCTGGGATAGATCCTGGGATAGTGACTGTGGAAGTGGCCAAGACTCAGGTACTTGGTGCAGGGCTCAAGGGGGCATTTGAGAGGGGAAATAAAGAAGTCCCCAGGCAGGATTCCCCAAACCCTTGTCTTGAATCAGCTTTGTTCAGCTGAGGTGACTTCTTTGAGCATTCCACTGTAGTCCAAAAGAGAAGGCTCCTTATGTTCTCAGTGCCACCCTATTCTAAGAAAAAGAGCAGGGTTGTGAGCCACCCCGGGCAGGGGAGGAAGAGCCTTCAAGCTGCCTTAATGTTGTGGAGCGCGGCTGATGAGAAGAGCTCTAAGGCCCTGGCCTCCTGGGCCAGCATAATGAGATGAGCAGGTGCCCTTTACAGAGAAGCCCCGGCCACCTAAGGTTCTGGGGTAGTTGCGAGAGGCTGAGGTTGGGGAAGTGGGCTATAGGGAGGTAGGTCTAGCTGCTACCTACAGCAGTAAGACTTCAGAAGGGCTGGGTTTTGTAGTCTACCTGCTTGAAACAGCAATAGACAGTTTTAGTAACATCCCCAAAGTTTAAGATTGCTTCTAGGATGATGGGAGTTTCAGAACTCTTGCTCTCGGAGCACAAATATTAAAAGCTGAAGGTTGAGGATAGTCCCTTGGGAGTTCCTTTCTTCCTTCTTTGAATGGAGGTGATGCATCACATTGAGACACCCCCACTCCCTTTCAGAAGGTAGTAGGTCCTGTATCACTGGCCAGGATATGTTCTGGTTACTCTAACTGTCGTTGGCTGCTGTTAGGTATAAGGAGCTGGCCAGCTAGATAAATGGGTGGCATCTACCTCCAAGATACCCTGGGTCTAGATTTCTGTCCTGCTGAGCCTGGGCAAGAGGTGCAGATTTTAGGCCATCTTTGTATAGGCTTTTCTCACCAAGCCTTAGCCTATGTAGTACCAGACTCCTCCATGCCTGCTGGCCCTGGGAGTGGTGCCGGGTGTCAGGTAGGCAAGGGGTCAGGAGTCACAGGGGATAATGACATGAGGAGAAATGGGGTCTGGGCTCTGCAGTCTCATGAGAAGAGCTGGGTCCTTCCAACGTTGTTTCCCCTCTTGTGGATTTGAGATTTCACAAAATGACCAAACTTAGCAAAAAGTCATTTACGAGAGGCCCAGCCCCCTGTATCACAGGGTGGTCTGTGCAAGGTTTCATTGGCAACACCCTGACCTTTTGGTTTGGCAAGAATTGGCTTCTCCGCGCAGCAGCTATGCAGGCCGATAGCCCCGAGGAGGGCTCCACCTTGGTTTTCTTCTTATCCTCTGGTAGCTGCTGGCTCTCTCTCTCCGAAGCTTCAGCAAAATTGGGGTGCCCACTCTTGTTCCCTCTAGAAAGGCTTCCCCTGGGTCCCAGCATGCGTCTCTGCACCTCACCAATCTGTGGTTAGCGCTGCCTCCTCCCTCCTGCCTCGCCACACGTGCCGCTCTGCCCGTTCTCTCCTCTCTGGGGCATTTTAGTCTGCTTCAAGGTGCTCTGGGTCCTGGGCGGTTCTCTTATGGGCATGCCAGGGTCTCTCCTCACATCCAAGGTCTCTGATGGTCAGGTGTCGGGCGGCCTGGGGATTGGGGGAGTTAGCTGATTAAGTGGCCCCAGAGGCTGCCATTTCCCTTGCCTAATCAATACACTTCCAGAAGATTGGAGGGCAGGGGACTGGCACTGCAGAGGAGAACAAAAGTTAAAGGTCTAGAGATGGTACCAGATGGGTAAATGTTGACCCAGAAGTAGTCTAGGCTTGATTCCTGTCTTTGCCAGTGTGGCTATGGACAGTGTTCTTCCAATCTTGAGAGAAGCTGGGTGTGTGGCTGCTGCTGCTTGGCAAGGTTGGCAAGGGCTGTGTTCTGAGCCTACAGTGGCTGATGCTAGTTTCTAGTTGTATCTGGTGCCTGGAGAACAGGTAAGTTGAAGACTGGAGTGTATTGGCACCCCGCCCCCATAAGCAGTGTGTGCTTGGGTGCCCTCCTCTTCCAGGTGTGCTCCCTGAGTGAGTTCTACACAGAGTAGGGCACAGAAATCTCCAGACTCAGCTGTGGCCTGCTCAAAACCAGCGCTGCCCTTGGGAGGCAGTTCAGGTTCAGAGGTCTCTTCTAGCTGAATGATCCCACGGATCCCACCACAGTGCTAAGTGGACTGGGCTGGTCATTTAAAGAAGGTGGGGGTGTTGCATCCATTGCCTTCTCCACCATCTGACCAAACAGTTGCGGCTAGACCCACAGTTCCTGTTTGAGCTGTCTGATGTTCATGAGGTCAGGGAGCATCCAGAGGCTTTGGCCCAAAACTGGGTCTTTTTCGGTACATAACACTAGCTACTGGCAAGAGATTAGGGTTAGATGTGGACAACATCTTTACTACAGTTTGGATGTGAGTCCCAGCAGTCTGGATTCCTCCCTCTAATGGGAGGAAGTTCTTAAAGACGGAGATACAAGATTTATTCTCTGATTGGTTGCACTGACTAGCAGTGAGCAACAGCTGCCTGCGCTACCTAGAAGGCAACTTGCACCTCCTATCCTACCTCTGGCCCTTGCTGCCAGTCCTGGCTTTTGACTGATACTTTTATGCCTCAGTTTCTTGTCTTGTAAAATGGGCCTGAGTATCATAGTTCACCAGCTTTAATGTGCCATGTTAGAGAGTCTAGACTCTTTATATCTGTAAAAGAGGAGAGCACAGCTAGTTAAATTGAGGGGTATCACTGTTAGGACATAGTTGGTATGCTACCTTCCAGGTGTTGGGGAGCAGCAGCTGTCCCAGGATATGTATTTCCTTTTGGTCCTATGGGATCTGGGATCAGCCCACTTTACAATAGGCCTGCATAGAGAGCCTGGACCACCTGCTTTAGTCTTTCCATATGACTTAGGCAGGGCCTTGCCCTGCTCTGGTCTACCTCCCTGGGAAGCCCTCCAGACTCCCCCGTCCTGAACAGTGCAGGGAGGGTGGCACAGTGAGTGTGTAAGGTCTATGGCGTCCCTAGGGGTGCTCATGGAGCTGGGGTTACCTCTGTGGCTCCAGTAGGGCACATCTGGATGGCCCAGAACCTGGGCTTTGTTATTTCTGAGCAGGCTCTGTAGCATTGCTTCTGAACCCTCTAGAGAAGCAGCCTAGGTTGTCAGGGCCTTGGGATGGCAGAGGTAGGTTTCAGTCTGGCTCAGGAACTGAGAACAGCCAGCACAGGGCCTTCACCTGGCCCCAAGTGCGGATATTCCTGCACAGTCCTCCGCTCCTCTCCACAGCAATTCTCTGACTGATACCTAGAACAAAGGAATTTGTGCCAGTACTCTTTCTAGGACTCCCCTAGGGAAAGTGGGCCCCAGGGAGGCTACTAGCTGCCACCCACCAGCTGAGGCCTGACTTAGAGGATTTTGATAGAACAAATTGCTGAGCCTCTGCCATATGCCATATACAAAGAAGCACAGATAACCAGAAATTCTATAGATAAATTCTTAAAGTCAGAAGATGGAGCTGAGAGGAGAATGGATATGGACTGTTGTCATGAGAGTAGACAGAAAGAGGCTGAACTTGGGGCCGTAAAATGGGATGGCCATCCTGGGCCTCTCAGGGCTTGGATGGTTCTGTAAGGAGCCTGGCTATCACTGAGCATGTGGGGGCTTCTATGTGACAGGTGCCCTACAACCCTCTAGGTACAGTAGGAGAGGGCAGGGTGGTGGTGAGATGGACTGAGGGAGCCCCAGAAAGACTCTTGAAACGTGGCGTTGACTAGAGGGCAGGACCAGGGCAGTGTTCAGGCATCTGGGTGAGGGGTGCACACTCTGAGGTGCACCGGCCCTGAGAAGGGTGACAGACAGGGAGAGGTTATGTCTGACCTCCAGGTAAACTGCAGGAGAGCCAGGGTTGAGCTCAACAGCACCTGGTGGGAAGTAGATATCAGCGCTCTGAGGGTTGAGGTTTATTAATGTGTCCCTGTTCAGCCCAGGTCCTCCAGCCCTTGAAGCAGGCTGAAACCTTCTCTTCAACTGTTCTCTTTCTCAGACAGCCATGCCCAGGCTGCGCTGGGCTGTGCCCTCCACTCACTGAGGCCCATTTCCCTCTCTCTGTGTCCCAACTTCCTGTCTCCTCTGCGCACTGAAACCCCTCCTCCCCTACCCCTTTGCCTGTCCCCAGCCCACCTCCCTGCGTTCGCCCTGGCTGTCTCGCCGCTTTGCTCTGCTTTGCAGCTTCATGTTGTGTGTGAGCCGGCCTTGGTGTCGTTGGTGTCAAAGCACACACATCCCGAGGGTCGCTGTGACTGTGGCTCTGCCCCTGCAGGGCCTTCGTGTACCTGAGCAACCTGCTGTACCCTGTGCCCCTTGTGCACCGCGTGGCGATCGTCAGCGAAAAGGGAGAAGTGAAGGGGTTCCTGCGCGTGGCGGTGCAGGCCATCTCAGGTGTGTGTGGGTCCAGGCAGTGCGCGGCTCTGAGTCCCGGGAGCTCTGCCTTTGCAGGCAAAGGTGGGAGGAATAATATTGTGTAGGAGCCAATATGAACCTGGCCTTACCAAGGACCCCCAGCTTTTCTGTGGCCAACATGGAACTTTTTCCACCTTCCCAGGCAAGGTGGGGTTTGAAGGAAAAGTGCCCTGTGCTGAGCTCTTGGCTCTGGCTTCCCAGACTCCCAGACTAAGTAGGGACATCTCAGCTGTACAGGCTCAGCCCAGGCTGCCCAACTCGGACCTGGCTTGGAGTACCCACCTAGCAAACAGTTCAGGTAGACCCAGAGATTGCCTTGTTGCTTCCCAGCAGCGTGGACTGCCTGCCCGTCCTGCCCACTAGCCACTTTCTCCAAGGGAGCATGCAGACTGCTAGTCCCTGCCCAAAGTGGCTCTCAGCAGCTGCCTCAGTTCCCTGGTCTTGGGCACAGGCCTAAGGCGGAGGCTGCAGACTCTCCTCCTTTGTGGGCCTGAAGATAGCAGCTCCCCTTCTTCTCCCTACATCCTCTGTCCGTCATGGCTAGGAGGCACCAGGACTAGCCAGGTTCAGAAGCCTGGGCCTCCATTTTCTCACCTATAGGCCTATAATGTGCTTCTCGTCTGGCGAGAATGTTTGTAGGACCACCGAGGACAGTGTGAGGGTTGTGGATCAAGAGGTAAGTGCAAGTGGTAGTGTCTGCTGTAATGGCCCATCAGAGACTCTTTCTCTGCCCTAGGCCATGGTCTCCCTTCCTGGGGTACTCACTGTCTTTATTCCTTGGCTTCCCCGCCATCTGGGGAGAGAGGGAGACAAAGGAACAGAGGGGTGAAGTGGGATGCTACCAGGTTAGCCATTGTTAGGCGGGGCGCTCAGTGTGGCCACCTGGAGGATCTGGAGAAGGCCAGCACCCCAGTGTGTTCTAGACTCCCAGGTCTCACACACTCCAGAGTGCCCTATCCCCAGGCTCTCCCACCTGCAGGTTATCATGTCCCAGCTATGCCCTTTGTTCTCGTATTCTCAGATTCTCACAACCTCAAGTCATCATCCCCAAATACCACTGCTATACTTGTCATCTCAGGTTCTTATTGCCACAGGTTTTCAGACTGCCTTCCCCCAGGTACTTATACCCCAGATTCTCACACCCCAGGTCCTCATACTCCTGAGTTTTCACACCTCTGACCTCCAAATGCCTCTTTCTCTACTCTGAAATGTCTACTCACTTTTCTGGTATTTTGGCCCCATTAGGTGACTTTGGTTCTACTAATTAAGTTAATAATTGGCTATATTGTCAAACTCTGTCAGCCTGTGATTTCTAAGTGTTCTCCCCCTACCCTGCTCCCACATGTCACAGTCATGATGTGCCCATAATTGCTTAGATGAGGGTGGTTTAGCCAGCATTGCTTCAGCACTGGTCCAGAAGTCTCATCCAGCCAGGGGAGCCAGGAGTGGGTGGATTATGAGCTAGTAGAAGAGCCCAGAGTTAGGCACCATTCTGGCCCTACCCAGGAACACGAATGTTGCTGAGACAGGCTCACTTTGGGGGACAGGAACACCCAGAACAATCTTCTTCCCAGAAGGCTTCCTTCCCCATCCTGCCAGGCCCTCTTGTCTGATCTAGCAGCTCCCAACCACACTGGGAAGAGGCCCCCATTTTGTCCATGTGTTTCTAGAGACCAAGGGACTTGCCCACAGCCTTGTGGAGGGCAGTCACTATGCTACTCTGCTCTCGGTGAGAAGGGCCCTCTAGCAACTCTTAGGACGGTGGGTGAATGACGCTATCTCCACATTTAAGCTCTGAGGTTTACCTCCAAGGGCTACCTCTCTACATCAGTGGCACTCAGTGGGTCCCCTGTCTATCAGGTGAGGTCCCCCATGTCAGATGAGATCTAATAGGAAGCTGCATGGGGCTCAGAGCCCAGGCCTGTAGTCAGCCACAGCCCTGCATTCCTCCAAGCTATGTTTCAGGAAAAGGGGCTATGATGAAGTCTGACCCTTGTTGGTCCCCACATCATATATGAAGACAACTGGATTTTCAGTGTATTTGGTGTTGCAACTAATATTTCCCTATCTGGCAATGGAAGAAAGGAATTTAGGAAGCATACAACCTTGTCACCCCTGCCCTGCGGCCGTGGGCTTGGGTCAGCACATCCACTGAGCCCCACTGGGGGTGGCCCTAGCCATCAGACACTGTTGGCTGACTGGGTGATAGCAGGAGTAGCCACAATGCTGACATAGTGGGGCCATGGGCCCTGACGAGAGTGGGGGAGTTGCATCGGAAGCCTTCTGTTCACGTCTGTGCACCAGGGACAGGCAGGGCAGTATCAGAGTGTGTAGGGTGTGGCTCATATTGAGCAACCCTTGGCAAGGGCATGCCTCTGGGTCCCTGAGGCAACAGTGGTCAGTGTGTTCCAGTGACCACTGAGCAGCAGGTAGTGATGTAATTAATATAGTACAGTTAAGAATCTGTTCACCTAGTTCCTATGCCCTCTCCAAGGCCCTGGGCCACTTGGCCTGGCTCTGTCCACTATGGAAAACAAGCTGGCCAACAATCTGCTTGTTGCTCTTGCAGCTGATGAAGAGGCTCCAGATTATGGCTCAGGTGTCCGTCAGTCAGGAACTGCTAAAATCTCCTTTGATGACCAGCATTTTGAAAAGGTACTAAGAAGACTTGCCTTGTGTACTAAGGAACCCCTTCCACCGACCCCTAGGCTCTAAAGGCCAGCCCTGGCAGGGCCCCATGGGTTTGAAGTTCTTTTCTCTCTCCTGAGCACTGTCTCCGTCCCATCCCTTGCCATCTAAAACACACAATGTCACTTCCCCAGTTTGTCAGGACCCACTTGGTCCAACCATCCTCCTGCGTCTCACACAGCAAGGCATAGAGCTGGTGAGTAGAGGCAGCTTTTAGAGTAGGCACCCCTTTCTCCCTTCTCTCTGCTTAGCAGTTCTCGGGGTTCCCACAGCAAACTATATTTTCTACCATCCTTCTTCCAACACCTGTGAGAATGGGAACGACCCCATTGAGCCCACCTAACTCACAGAAAGGACTCTTTCAGGAGACAGTGGAGGGACTGATCCCATGCAGTGCCCTTCCCCAGAAGTGCTTACTTGCTCTCTGGCTCAAGAGCTCAGTCTAAGGATATCCAAGAGTCTGCCTGTGACCTCCTCCAAGAAGTGCCCTGGTACCCTGAGTATAGAACCAAACCTATTGGTTCCCTGTTTCCCTTCACTGTGTCTCTCACACTGAGGCAGGTGGAGTGTTCCTCTCAGGCAGTTTATACCTCAGCTCTTCCAAGCCAGAGAGTCAAAGTGGGCCACTAGTGGGAATGGGAATGGAGGCCCAGAGTGGTGTTTCATCTAGAGACCCAAGTCCTAGTGCACAGATCTCTATAGCTTGTGACAGGGTGGCCTAAGCTCGGCCAGCTAGCTCCCAGGCTTTCTCTACCTCTCTGTCGTCACAGTTTCAGTCTGAGTCCTGCCCTGTGGTGGGGCTGTCCCGCTCAGGAACCTCCCAGGAGGAACTGCGCATTGTAGAAGGCCAGGGCCAGGGTGCTGACACTGGGCCTTCAGCCGATGAGGTCAACAACAACACCTGCTCAGGTGGGTGCAGCCCCACTGTGTGGAATGTACATGTATGGGTCCAGGGCTTGAAGATCATGGAATCTGGAAACCCCATTGCTCTGCCCTGGTTCCCAACAGCTGTATCTCCTGAAGGCCTCCTAGACAGCCCTGAGAAGGCTGCCCTGGATGGGCCCCTGGACACAGCCCTGGACCACCTCCGTCTGGGCAGCACCTTTACCTTCCGTGTGACCGTCCTGCAGGCATCCAGTATCTCTGCTGAATATGCTGACATCTTCTGCCAGTTCAAGTGAGCCTGTTGTCTATGCTCTGGGCTGCTGGGAAGTAGGGTGCTCTTCTGAGGGGCATGCTGCCCCCGTGGGATGTGCTGGGCGTCACACAGGCTCATGCAATGCCCAGTGAGGCCATGGGTCCTTGCTGCAAGTCCTTGCCCCAAGTTGCTCTTTCTCTACAGCTTTATCCATCGCCACGATGAGGCCTTCTCCACTGAGCCCCTGAAGAACACCGGCAGGGGACCTCCTCTTGGCTTTTACCATGTTCAAAATGTAGGTGCTGGCCCTTATCCCCCAATATGCAAAGGCCTTTTAAAGGCTAAGCATGGTTCTCCCTTTCCATCCCTTCTTTCTCCTCTTAATGGGCTGTCCTGGGGGCTGCCTGGCACCAGTCTGTGCAATCTTCAGTGCCATGCTGGGATAGTGACATCGTAGCCAGGTTGTAGGAGATCAGTAATGGGTTTAAATCGGAGCCTCGGGAGCAAACAGTGCTCCTGATGCTCCCCACAATGAGCCAGGGATGTCATAGCTGGAATTTGTGCTGAGGGCTGGGCTTGGAGTGCAGAGTTTTCATGGACACTGAGTGCTTTCTGATATGACCCATACTTTCCCTCTAGATTGCAGTAGAGGTGACCAAGTCCTTCATCGAATACATCAAGAGCCAACCCATTGTGTTTGAGGTCTTCGGCCACTACCAGCAGCACCCATTCCCACCTCTTTGCAAGGATGTGCTCAGGTCAGCTACCTAGGTCACCCGTATGTCCTTGTTTCCAGACTACAAGGCCCATGTACCTCTGATGCCCTCTCCTTAGCTACCCAGGATGGTCAGAGCATGGCCTGGGCCTGCTTCTCCCTTCAGAATTGGGTTCTTTAAGGACCATTCCTGTCAGAACTGACCATCAGCCATGCATGGGAAGCATCCAGGAGATAGCCGGGTTTTGCTGTCCACTGGCCACTTCTGGGAAGTGATCATCTGCCTGATTTCCTCATTCTTTTAGTCACCAGGGTAGAGACTCAGAGGAGAAGGCTGGGGGTGGGGAGAAGGGAGGGAATTCTCAAGAGACTGGGGTGTGAGGGTTCAGGTACCTGTAAGCTGTCTCACCTGGGTCCAGAAATTGGGACAGGAATGTTAGCCACCCTGAGTCCTGGGGATGTGTCACAAGCCTCACTTCTCTCTGCCTCTATCTCTCTTCAGCTAAGCAGACCTCACAGCTCAGGGTACCCAGGGTTTGAGAACAGAAGAGGGAGGCAGCGGAGAATATCTGGGGCACTGAGTTCCTCGGGCCTTGTAGAGCCTCTGGAATGGTGTGGGGCCCCTACAGGTTTCTCCTTCTTCATCTAAGCATGTGCAGAGACCTAGGCTCTTCCTGGGTCTGTGGAACAGGGAAACAGGAGACACACGGATATGTGGGACACATGACTATGGGGGATACATGGATATGGTGGACACAGGCATATGGGGGCCACATGGATGGGCTTCTGATCAGCCTGCTTGGCCCTGGGACTCACAGGCACCAGCCATGGTCTGCTCACTCCGGCTTTCCTCCACAGCCCCCTGAGGCCCTCACGTCGCCACTTCCCCAGGGTCATGCCGCTATCCAAGCCAGGTAGGTGAGGTTCTCTCTGAGTCCTGTGGGACAGTGAAGGGCCACACCATGGGTGCAAGTGTGGTTGGACCTGTTGTGAACGTCATGGTCTTCCAGGCTGCAGATGCCAAGCAGGTGTCTTCTGGCCTGCTTCACATCTGGAGTGGATAGCTTTCGGCTTTGGGTTCTGTTGTTCAGCCCTTTCCACAAGGGAGACATTTAGACCCAGTGACTGGTGGCATGATGAGCCCTCAGAGGGGTCTTAATGGAGGAAGGGCTCAGAGAATGGGCTGTGGATAGACATGGTTGGGCCCAAGAATACTGAGAGACAGGCAGAATTCAGGAGGGAGACCTATTGGAGAGCCAGCGGAACCGAGTTTAGGGTATGCTGGACAAGGTGTGGGTGCTGGCAAGATGTACTTGGACTAATACATTTTGCTGTAGTCAAGTGTACCTCAGGTGACAGGCCAAGAAGAGGGGTCCTGAGCATCAGATAGGGCCTCTGAACAAGGGTCTCTGCTGACCTGGTGGTGCCTGGGGTCCCAAGCCACCACCCTCACACCCACGTGCTCAATACTTGGAGGCAGAGAGCATAGAGACTGCTGCCTGACGGCCCAGAGGGAGAGGTGGCCCAGCCATAGCTACACCAGTGGGCGCCTCCAGGAAAGGTGTTGCCGTGCATCCTTTGCTGCCCCCTCCCCGAGCCTCTCATCACAGCATTGCTTCCTTGTCTCTCTAGTGCCTGCCACTAAGCTCAGCACGATGACACGGCCCTCCCCAGGTCCCTGCCACTGCAAGTATGACCTGCTGGTCTACTTTGAGATCTGTGAGCTGGAAGCCAATGGCGAGTAAGTGGGTACCCACAGTGCCCATGTTGGGCACCATCTTGGGGCCCAAGAATATGTGGTTAAAGGGGAGAAGGGCATTGGGAACAGTGTCCTGAAAGCCGCTGAGGCTGCGCAGTGGCTAATCTGGAAAAGGATGGTCGGGGCATGGGCTTTGAGCTGAGGCCTGGGCCAGGTTCTCCTTGAGGCGCAGGAGCCCTGACACAACTGTACCCAGGTCACTGGGTGCAGATTTCTGACTCACAGGGGATAGGGGAAAATAGGAGCCTCTGAGAGCTGTTGTAGAGAGCCGGAAGGACCTGAGTCTGTGGACTGGGCTACCTGCCCTTCTGAAAACACTATCAACACTCTCATTTTCAGCTCTGCTGACTCTAGGACTGGGTCCTGTGCTGTGGGTAGAATAGAGAAGGGGCTTTGTGTCTCACCATCACCATTTTTTCCAGTTACATCCCTGCTGTGGTGGACCACCGTGGCGGCATGCCATGCATGGGGACCTTCCTTCTCCACCAGGTGGGAAGCCTTACTTGCCTACCTCAAAACTTGCCCTTCCCCCAGCCCAAGGCCCTTGTGTCCCCAGCTGACTCTCCCCTCTCCTGGCATGTGGCAGGGCATCCAGAGACGGATAACCGTGACATTGTTGCATGAGACCGGAAGCCACATCCGCTGGAAGGAAGTGCGAGAGCTGGTTGTGGGTGAGTGGGGTGGGCAGAGGTTGCCTGAGGAGGGGACTATCTTGGACATATACCTGGGTCTAACCACAGCTCTGCCCTGTGCTGGGTGTCTCTGGCTAAGTCATGAAGACTTTCTGTGCCTCAGCCCATCACCCGAAAAAGAGAGCCCTGGATCTGCTGTAGCCCCACACTGCTGCCTAACTCGTGCCGTCTTTCCAAGGCTGCTGAAACAGAACTACAACTAAATGCCTTAGAACAACAGAAAATGACCAGTGCCATAGTTCTGGAAATCAGGGTGCCAGCAACGAGCATGTTGTCTGGAACACTGCAGGCTCCTTCTCTGCTCTGCCTGATCTTGGGAGGTAGCTGTAGTCCCTAGCTTGCTTAGCTTGTAGAAGACTGTGCCAATCCTCTGCTTTGCAGGGTGGTACCCATGTGTTTTGATGGTACCAGGCATACGAAGTAGGACTACCACACTCACTCAAGGATGGCTTCAGCTTGGCTAATGACACTACAGGACCCTGTGCCCTCAGGAGACTGTGCCATGAGGTTAGGACTCTAGCACACCTCGTTAGGGAGGGCAACAACTCGGGTCTTTATCTGGAAGCTCTTCTTTTGAACTCCGCTTTACCGAGATGTCCTCTAGACTCTCATTTGGGGTCATGGGTAGTTACCCACCAGAGCATAGAGTCCCCTTCTGCTGAGGCACATCCTTCTAGAGGCTTCTCCCAGTCCTAGTTTGATGACCAGGCAGGAGCTCAGGAGGGATGTTCTTAGACTGACCTGTCATCCTATTATCCCTGCACACAGGGCTGTGGATAGTTGAGGCTGTGGATAGTTGACCAGGATACCAGAGTATCCGGATGCTTGTATTTTACAAGTTTTGGGTCAGGGATCAGAAAAAGCATGAAACCAGTGCTCAAAGGATCCTAGTTGGGGAGTCCAAATAAGTCAATTCCAAGACCAAGGTCAGGCCTAACATCTGGCTTCTGAGCGGAGCTATACCTGGAGTGGGGCTGCTCTGCCTATGCAGCGTCCAGTGAGTTCCCACCCGCCATGTCCTCCCATTCAGATGGACAGCCAAGCCTTAGTCACATCCCCTTCCTCCCCTCTTTTCTAAAAACGTAGACAGACACCAAAGGCTACCAATTTGGGGTAGCAATGGGGTCTTAAAGAAAGCAGGGGAGACACTGCTACAAACATTCAGTCCCATTCAGGCTAGAGCTGAACCCCAAACCCAGCATCCCTCCCTGGAAGGCCTGGGTCTTTTGGGCCCTGTAAAGTGAACATTATGAGGAGGGGCCAGCAAAATGGAGGAAAGACAAGAAACCCTTTGAGGGATACAGCTGGCCCTCACCCCCCCCCTCTTGTTTTCTGCCCGAGTATGCCCAGCAGATCCTCAGGCAGAGAGTGCTGTGGAGGTCAGTTCCTCAGGGCCAAGTAGCTGCTGGGGTGAGGGTGGGGAGGTTCTTGCCCTAAACTCCCTGCCATGAGTATCCCAAGCACCAGCGAGTCTGGCATCTAGAAAGGGCTGACCAAGAGACTCCAAACTGCCTTCTCCCAGAATCCTTGTGCTGCAGAGCTGCAGGGATCTAGGCAATACTGCATGGGGGAGGGAGAGGGGGAGGGGGGAAGGGTATCTGGCCACTGTTGCTGGAGCAGAGGATTTGTGAGCCATCCATGTGCTCCTTCAAATGAGCAGAAATTTGCTCCCGGGATGAGGTAATATGAAGATGAATTGCCTCCAAAAGCATACATCTCCCAGGCACTGGAAGAGCAGCCAGTGTACAGAGTATATACATGAACAGTGTTGCTTTCTCCATTATTGTTATTTTTAAGCATAAAATGGGGTAATATCATCCCCTCATCTTGCTCAGGTCTCCTTCTCCCACAGGTAGAAAGGCTTGAGCTTGCTGAGGTTGATCCACCAGAAAGTATAATCACAATTGAATCCACTTGCCACCATGGCTTCTGTCCAGAGGCCTCAGCATACCTTGGCCACTAGCCTTTCTGGGTAGTGACACATAGCTACTGCCCTCCTCACAGGTCGCATCCGAAACACTCCAGAAACTGATGAATCTCTGATTGACCCCAACATCTTGTCCCTCAACATTCTCTCATCAGGATACGTCCACCCAGCCCAGGATGACCGGTGAGTAACACAAGAAGGGTGGGTGGACTTCAGCCTCTGCTGGCCATCTCCCACATAGGGTAACCACCAGCCTATCATGGTGTCCACTGACTCAACCACACATGCCATGACCAGCTCCAGGCCTATCTGCCCTCTTACTGACACCTAAGGGGATAGTGCAGTGAGTGGTGGCCCATGGCTTCCAAGTCTCTCTCCTTTGATTGCATGTCCCCCATCTATGGTTTACACACATGTATCTTTAGGGGGTTAGCATGGGCTCAGAGCATGAGTTAAGTCCTGTCCCTGGAAGTTAGTGGGTAGATGGTTGGTGGGATTGGATGGGAGGCTAATACGCAGGCCATGTTTCTGAGGATCACACTGGTATGAGCAAGTCTGAAGCCTCTGGTAGGGATCCCAGGGCTGGGTAGGGATAGAGACGGCATTCTAGAGCCTACAGACTTGGCAGTCGAGCAGCGTGGGTAGAGGTGTAACTGTCGATCACCACGTGTCACATGTTTCTCATCACTTTCCAAGCTCCAGACTGCCCTAGCTCCATCCCTAGCTAAGCAGCAGAGGGTTAGTGCAGGGGTTTGCCAGGGTGCACATGCATGACAGATGTTGCACAAAGGCTGCCGAGGACCAGGCACTCCAAGAGTCATCCAGCCAGAGAGGATGCCCAACTGGACCAAATTCCCTAGGACAGTCTTCCAAGGATCTGTGGTGAAGTTTTGCAGGGCCTGAGTCCCAGCCTGGCTTCCCCAATGATTCAGCCTGGTACAATACCAAGGAGCCAACAGATGACGCCAGAACTATTTGTGGAGAAGCAGATTTTGAGGGTCTGCCACCTTGGAGAGGTGTGGGAGGAAGATCACATACCTGCGAGGGCTTGTATGGATCCAGAGTCTGGGGAGTGACCTGTGTTCTTCCAACTCCTGGGTCCAGAGCGTCACTTCTTCACAGATACCTGGGGAGGGTCCGGAGTACCCTCAGTACCATAAGCAGCATCAATGGCTGCCAGCCAAGGGGAGAACAGGGTTGGGCAGCAGTGGGGACAGAGGACAGGACAGGACAGAGACTAGGGTGTACTCGTGTGCCTCTGAGCTCACTCTGTACTTCTGGAGGTGTTTTCTTAGGAAGATGGCACTGTGAGGGAATAGGCCGGAGCTCATGTCGAGGAATAGGAGGGAGCCAGACTACAACATGAGCCAGGATGGCCTTCCACCTCTTCTTGCTCTGCAAACACATCCTTCTGAGGCAGAGGGGCCTACTACTCCTAATATGGATACTACCCATGAGTGCGGGGCCCCTATGCCTGGGCATGGGATAGGGGATGGGAGGGTCTGTTTGCGACTGAGTGCTAAAAGGTGCTTTGGGGTCTGGGAGTGATTTAACACCCTTGATCTCTGACCCATCATTGCAAGACGTTCTGGAGGCAAAGGGGGAGCCGTGGGAGCAGGAGGTCAGTGGGAGATGGGGGCCTTTGGGCTTCCCTTCCTAGCTGTCTCCTGTGCTGAAGACCCTGCTGCTGGTGTCTTCTTGTCATCTCTCCGCCAGCCCAGCTGTTGAGGTGTCCTTGACCCTGCTAGGCAGGGGGTGACTAGCAGGCCAAGACTCATTGTACCACAGCTGACAGAACTTTGGTTAAGTAGGCTCAGCTTTAGCACTGGACCAACTAGCTTCTGTCCTGTTCTCTGTCCAACCCCAAATCTGGGCTGGAGGCCCTGGGTGCCAGGAGAGGGGAAGACATACAGGGGAGCACAAATGTGGCCACTCGCTTGGCTCCCGCCCTTGCTGTTCCTGCTGGTGCAACCGCAGCCCTTCCTGTCCCGAAAAGTCTCAGGCACGCTCCTTAGCCCATGGCCACCTCCCGAAGGCCCACTGAACCCAGCTTCCTGTTCCCTGGACATGGCTGGCATCCTAAGAGCCTTTGAAGGCCAGGCTGCTCCAAGACCAGTCACTACACAGAGGCCAGGGCTTGGGCCTGGCCTAGCTCAGCCCAGGGCCTGGGCCTGGCCTAGCTCTGCCCAGGGCCTCAGGCTACAATGCGCTTTGCCATACCTGGGCCTCTTCCTGCTCCATGGTCCCTGCTTCGCAGCCTCCCTGACCCTGAATGGGTCTGCTAGCCACAGGCGGCTGTCCCTGCTGCCGCTTGCTGCTGCTACCCTGCTGTCCCACCACCCACCCGTAGCCCTTCACTAACGTGTGGTTGTTTGTGTTTTGCAGGCAGTTTCTTGATTCGGACATACCTAGGTACCATTTCTGTCCCTTGGTTTGATTTTGGCCTTTCACCTTCCCTCCTCCTTCCCTGGTCACCTACACAACCCTGAAATTTTAATTTCCAGCTTTTTCGACTCATAACCTGCTCACCTTTCCTTCCTGTTTCTCCCTCCTTTTAATTTTATTTCCTTAGAATATCGTTCTATTTTTTATTTTTATATTCCTCCTCCAGCCCCATCTTCCTGGCTGAGTCTCTCCTGCCTCATCTAGCCTTCACTCCTGACTTCAGCTGCTTTTGTAGTTTTCTGCCTCTGTAGACACTGGCTGGCCTCCGCTCCTTCCACCCCAGCCTTGCCTTCTATGCCAACCTCTAGCCTGGTCACAGTGGGTGCAGGCGTCTCCCGCATGCAAGCTGGACAACCCGGCTGCTGGGCTGCACCAGCTCACAAGGGCCAGCCACTCCATGCAAGGGGCCATAGCAGGCAGAGCTGGGAGCATGGGGAAGGGGCAGACAGGAGCCACTGCCAGGAGACATGAGCTCCCATGTGCTCCACAGCTGCCCAGGAGCCCTTTCCAGGCCAAGTCAGGACGAGGGACATCACTGTAGCCATGCTACCCCAACCATGGCCTTCGCCTCACTTCTTAGAAGTGACAGGCAGTAACTCCATGAGAAGACTAGCGGGCTTTTAAGTGGGCCGTTATGCCCATTTCAGACTCACTAACAGTGCTGAGTCCTGGTAGAGGAGATTGCTGTTGCTTCCTTTCACCTGGCTCAAGGAAGTCCCTGCACACACTGACCTATGGTGGGGCTCAGCGATCACTGGGGAAGAACAGCTTTTAAGTGCCAAGTCCATACTGGGTTCAGGAAAAACTTGGGGCTGTTCTGAATGGAAAGCCAAAGTGTCACCTTCTGGGCACTTGCAGAATGGCAGCCAGAGCTTCATGGTGGTAATCTGTCTCATGGTCAGCTTTCTTAAAATCATGAATGCTTAAACCTTTCAGCTGCACCACATAGACAGAACTCTAAATAGCAAGGACTTCAGGCTGTATCCTTGTCAGGTCATGGTTGTAATGGTCAGTGCAAATAACATTCATTTGCTCTCTTGCTTGGATGCCTGGGAATGAGGCAGACCCTCCGGGGTCATAGAGCTGTGGCTCTCTGAAGCATATTCTGGGGGCCGTGGGTGTGGGACATATCTGAGTTACTGACCAGATCTTTTGTATATGCTACTGTGGGCCAAGAGCTGAGTGGAGCCTCCCTGGGGACCCGAGGCTAAATGAGGCAGAAACCTCATCAAGAGACAACTGAAGTGGTGGCCACACTCAAGCAGGGGACATAGCCCTACCAAGCCTAAGCTCTTCTCACTCTCTCTCCCTACAAAGATTAGCTAGGGGGGCTTATTGGAAGAGGTGGTGTGTGCGCTAGCTCCGAAGGCAAGTAATCTTTGGTCAACTCAATATTGGGAGCCACTATAGGACTGGGCTCCCATCTGCTGCTATCCTTTGTGTTTGAGAGGCCTTCTTGGCTGGACCAGATAGCTCCAGCTCCTGCCTCCAGGAAGCTCCTGGATAAGCAAGGAGATACTGGCATACTGCAAAGGAGGGAAGCTGGTTTCCTTCTCTTTGGGACTTTTTCCTCAGCTCACTGGTCTCACCAGCTCCTGCTTATGCACCTGGGTTCCACCTTCTTGTAGGTGTCCATCCCATTTTAAAAATGAATTTGTTAGTAACTGGCCTGGGGCTTGGCTTCTTGAGAGGGAAGGAGGAAGGAAGGAGGAAGGGAGGAAAGGAAGGAAGTAAAGAAGAAAGGAGGGAGGGAGGGAAGGAAGGAAGTCCTTAGACTGGAACTTGAGCTTCCTCCCAAGTCCAGTCTACAGGACAGGGATCCACTGTGGTGGCCAGTACTACCATCATAAAGGAGAGAAACCTCCCATGTGAGCCTGGGACTACACTGCTGAGCTAGAGGCAGCCAAATTGACTCATTTGCTAACTAAAGCTGGACAGGTGCCAAAACCTTGTGGAGTTTCGTTCTCCCTTGAGGATGAAAGGAGTAAGGACAGCTGCAGGCTATAATGAGTTAGCTAGTTCCTGAAGCTCTCAGCTTAGACCCAACATTGACTCTCCCATTATTGTCACGGACAGTGGCATTTGGTTTAAAAAACAACAAAACCATAGCTCCTGAGCAAATTCATGGTTTTTATCCTCACCACTGAGGAACCACACCAAGACACTGGGACGCACACAGTGCCTCCATGAGAGGTGCAGAGTGTTAGCATGGGGTGTTTGTGACTCAGCCACATTTTAAAAGACATTTCATCTGACACTCCACTCATCCTCTGCTCCTTCCAATGGCCCCACACTATGCCTGTCCTGAGTTATGGGGTTTGTCTGAATGGGTAAATGGAGCAACAGGTCTCTAGAGCATCCACAGGAAGTGGAAGAACAGCTAGATCTTGGCTCTCATAATCTACCAGGCTTGGAAACTCATTTTCCTAATGCTGTAAGGATCCTCTAGCTTCCTGGGGAGAGCCAGGTAAAGGGTCTCATGGAAACCTATTTCCCTGATATGTTTGTGAGCAAGCCCATAGCATTCACTCTTTCAGGCATACCTGAATCCCATGAACTGCATTTGGCTTGGCTTTAGGAATTGTGGGTCCAGGGACCCAAAGCCTATTCATCCCATCCCCACTGCAGTTGCTGACTGAGCAGGCTCCATGCTTGCTTTGAGGCCCAATAGGGAGCAAAGAGCTTTACATCAGGATTCAACTCCTGAACCTCCTTGACAAGGGGTGGGCCTAATGGATAAAGAGCACAAGGATGGAGAAGTTCAACCAAACTGGGAGCGGGAAGGGGTCCCATGAATACAAGAGGAGAGTCAGGGCCAAAAGGCTGGCTTCTCTTTTGGTCAGGCTAACAACTAACCAGAATTTCCCTAAAAATAGGTCTGGCCAGAGTCGTTCTCCAAGGATAGTGACTATTAAGACTGGCCCTGCAGATGTGGGCTGGGGAGTCATGGAATAAAGGCTGTCTTTCAGGGACTGAGTCATTACCAGCTCTGCCTCTCTCTGTTGGGCTACGGCTCCAGCATCTACCAGATGGATCTTGAATAGAGTCACACTCTGTTTTGCTGGGCTCCCTACATTCCCAGGGTCTGTATATGAGGATGAAGCTCTCTGCAACTACAATCCCCCCTTCTGGCCTGCTTGCCATCCCAGCTCCTCAGCCCACATCCTTAGCTGCTTTGTACTCAGAAGCCCTTCCTTCTCTAGGATGCTCTCCTCACCTGCTTATCTCAGATCTTCCCTTTCCCTGCCTTGATCTGTTTAATACATGTCTCCAGGTTAGGCTGCAGGCTCTAGCTTCATAGTTACTCAAAGGATGGAACCCTCCAAAAAGCCACGCGTGACCTTGAAGAATGAAGAAAGTAGGTCAGAATGATCAGGACCCGGCTAGAGCCTTGTGGAGAGCTACCATGAGCCTGCAGGGAGGGTTTGGAGTACAACTTGCTAATGTGTCTGATCCAGCCTCCCCAGGACATTGCTTTGGTGGCAGCAGTTCAGCCTGGTTGTGCCATTTCAGTCCTGGGAGAGGATCCAGCTGTTTGTGGCTGCTGTTTATCCTGGGCCATCAGATCTGGAGCTATGAGTGGATTTGTGCTCAGCGGTGTGTGTGTGTCACACCCAGGCCTTTCACACAGGATCTCCAAGATCAGCATTGGAGCCACTTCCCCTGCTCAGTTTGTTACCAGTCATGCCAAAAAGCCCCAATGGGGAAGGAACTGCCCTGTTGTGACCTGTGAGATGGCTTCCTTGCCAGACCTGGGTTTCCCCCTCTAGAAACATACTTCCCCGGGCAGCCTGAGTTTCTGGCTGCAGTCTTAGGCTTGGAGTTCTAGATTTTGATCCTTAGGAAATCCACTTGCATTGATGCCCACATTGTTTGACCTCTGAGGCTGGAATGACTTTAAGATCTAAGGATCAGAGACATGGGGCAGTTTAAATCCAGCAGTAGTAGGCAGAGAGCTTTGCCAGAGAGTGACAAAATTTATTTACAAAGCTGCATGGGAGCACACATGCCATAGTAACCCGTGGGCATATTCAGGGAGTAGGAGGCAAGAGGAAGTTTTTTTAAAGATTTTTTAAAATTACATCAAGTATTTTGAAACAGTCGTCTTTAGTCACAGTGCTCAATACCAGGAGATGTCAGTTGTAGCTCAACCAGACAGCTTGGGCAGCTGTCCCTGCAGCAGTGCACAGACAAGCTCATGGTATGGACTGTCTTGTGACAATTACTTGCAGGCATTTGTGGTGAGAAGCCTTCCTCCACAGCCTCCTGGCTTTATCTTTTGTTTGTCATAGGTGACACAAAGGAATCAGTTAAGTCTAATAGTGTCCTCTTTCCTTTCACAATATCACAGACAGTAGGATCTGGTGCTCTGTGGAACAAGATGTGCTCGTGACCTGCCCTTCCAGAGGCCAGGCAAGAAGTGCAACTGCCTTTACATCGATGTATGAGTATCCGCAGCTAGGCCTGGAGCTGGGCTCCTACTGCTGACCCAATAGGAGCTTTTCTGGTCAGATTGAGAAAGCACGTGTTTCTAATTTACAGACATGGGGCCACTTGCTCAGGTCCCTGCAGCCTGTATGTGATGACGATGAAGGTAGACAGAGCAAGTGTCTCACTGACCCCTCTGTGGGTGACAGTGAGTCTGCAGTACCGCCGACATGGATCATTCCCTGCCTGGGCGCTGTGCTCGCTGTATCACAGGTCTGAATTTGGCTGTCCTGTTTGTAAGCAGGCAAGGGCAGCTGTGTCCTCTTGGGAGAGAAGAGAACTACCCAGTAGTTCTCCTGGTGTTCCTCCAGGTCAGGAGAGCCAGTTGGAGGCAGGATGTTGCCTGGAGACCCAAGCTGCTGTATCCTTGGGCTCTGGTTTTAGAAGGAGCCTTGCTAGCCACCGTTTCCTTCCGAGGACCCTATGTTACCTGCCCCACACTCTCTGTGGTACAGACTAGACATTTCACATCCCTTCCATTAGAATGGGGTCCTAGGGATGCCAAGGGAGTATGCACAGTAGACAGGGACTTGGGTGGCACCAAAGGGGCAGCAGCAAGAGCAGTTGGTGAAGGGGCTCAGAAGGACTTTCCCTTCCCTAGGCCTGTTTCCTGAGCTGTATTTGGAGGGTCTGCTAGATGATGGGCTGCAGAGCAGATAGCAAAAGCCACACACAGTTTCTGATCGGCTGCCTGGGGAGAAGTTCAAGATTCCATATTTTAACAAGTTCCTGGGTGGCTCTGGTATAAGGTCATGGCTGTTTGGACAGCCTTGTGACCTGCCTTTACACCCTCAGTGTATATGAGCATCACTGATCCATTACTGACATTCCAGGAAAGGACTGGGGCTGGGTGACGTGCAGGAGAGTGGGCTCAAAAGTTCTGGGCCACTATGGGTTGAGGGAGGGTTGGAAGACTTGCATCTGAAGAAGGCCTCTTGCTTCAGAATTATGAAGTAACACAAAGGCATCATGTGACAAGAAGTAGGAGGTACAAATATATGCTCTGTCCCCTGCTCTCCTTCTGAAGCCATCAGAGTTCAGTATGGAGAACCCCTGGCTACCTCAGTTAGTTCCATTTACTTCTGGAGGCCGCATCTCTAGACACTCTGTTCCATCTTGCAGACACATCACAGTAGGCTTAGAGTTTGACCCAGGGACACTGGAGTACCCATCTCCAAGCTGTTGGCTAAATATCAGCCTGTGAGGAGTGGGCTCTGTGCAGGAGGTACAGGCTTCCCCTGGTTACCTGAAACCCAGAAATCCCAAGTGGATCCTTTACTCCATGGGAAGTGGGATTCCTCTGCGACCTCAGAGAACCTCCCTATCTCCTCATCCCGGGCTTTCCTGTGTAGGCAGCCTCTGCTTTTCTACCCTATGGTTGATGGAACTACATCCTGTGCCCCACCCACATAATGACCTGCATGTTTGGTGGGTCCCACAAAGTTGGTAGTCTGTCTGCTTCCCCAGCACCAACCCCAGCTTGCCCACTCCTGGGTAGGCTGACTTCACTCAGCAGGGACTTAAGGGACACGAGGAAACTCCAGACCCTTCATTCATTGGGGTACCACAGTCTGTGTCCTATGACCACATAAGTCATGGCTGGTAGAGGGTAAAGGCTGGTCACAAGGCCCACGAGCACAGCACCCTACAGAGAAAAGTAGATGACCTCCAAGGCCAGGGACCAACTATCATGGGGAAGTGACTTGCAAGGAGCTTCATGGCTGTGTCAGTATTGGAGCCTGTCCTGGTTCCTGGCCACAGGAAGATGGGGCAATGTTTGAAAAGGCCCAGACCTGCTATAGGAAATGCCGCAAATGGAGTCATACCCGCCTCAAACGGGCATCCCTCACCAAGCCTTCAGAGATATTCCAGGGTCCTCCAAGAACTCAAAGGCCACAGTTTGGTTTTCTTTCACCTGGGCCTGGGCTAAGGTGACTTTAAGCCCAGCTATTTCCAGGAACACCCCAGATGACCTCCGAGACCACACTGGTCTGGCCAGACTCATTCCTCTGGGTGCTCCAGTTAGAGCAGAGGGGCAAGAACAGGTCTGAGGCTCAGTTCCTGAGGGGAAGTTCAGGCTGGAGAGGTTGTACTCCTTCCAAGAGCACAAAGGGGGCTCTTGTCTACACAAACACGCAAGCATGCATGCATGCGCCATTCAGGAACTTCAGACCATGTCAGAGACTTTGAAGGCAAAGGACGGTAGATACAGGTGCAAGGTCCAAGCAAGATGAGACAGAGCTGGTCCTACCTGGCATTGTTGTGATGGTGACACTGGCTCTAAGATGCCCCATGACAGCCCCTGTGCTCTCCTCGGTCACATGTTAGCTCCTTGGTTCTGAAGGACACCTTGATGGAGTGGGGACAGTTACTGCCCTGTGTACCACAAGGAAACATTTGTGGAGATATAGCCGATCCTTGTGGTCATAGCTGGAAGCAGCTTCATGAGGATATGGGGCATCTGTGGGGCCGGGTTGGGGCTCCAGGGGGCCCCTCAGCAGCTGTGCTGGCCATGGAAGGCCTGTTCTGACGTCTTGCTCTCTTCTGTGTGTGTGTGTGTGTGTCCTGGCTGCGCCCTTAGCGTTTCCTTCGGAAATGACACTAGGTACAGGCACTGTTCTCTCCTGCCTCGCTTGCTCCATCCCCTCTACTCTGTCCCTTTCCCTTTTCCTCCGGTGCTGCCTGCTCTTTGCCCTGCTCTGGTTGTCCGCTGTCTCCACTTGCCTTAGATCTCTCCTTAGTGACATGTGTCTGACAGTGGCCCTGTCCAGCCTGCTTCATACCATGTCCCTGGCCCGTTGACTCCATACCCTAATCCCTGGACAGTGTCCTACAGGAAGAAAGGCAGCACCAGCCAATCTCTCACATGGCCAGGCACCTCAGGAAGCATGCTTGTGCCCTTGAAAGGCCTGGCCATGAAGTGATGGGAGAGAGTGCTGCCACCTGACCTGTGAACTGTGTGTCGGCGAGGATGCTTGGATGGAGTGGGCTGTGGAGTGGCTATGCTGCGGACTGAGGCAAATTTTCCCCCGGGAAACCATGGAGATTTAGGGTAAATGGAACAGATACTGTCACACAACAGCCATCTTCCAGAATAGGGACCTATGGGGATTGCAGTGTAGGGTTCCCCTATGCTAGATGCAAACTCTTGGGCTTCTGGTAGCCACCCTGAAGTCTCTCTTGGGCAAATCTGGGTCCTGCTGACACTCTAGCTGGAGATAGGGACAGAAGAAAGAGCCTAAGGTTGCTAGTCCCACAGAACTGCTCTCAGGAGTCCATGGGATACTGCTCACAGGCTACTGTTTCCATTCCAAGCATCCTCCCCCAGGTCCTTTTTCTGGCAATGTGAGTCTTGATGGAAGGGGTGGGCTGAGGAGGGCTTGGCTAAGCCGGGAGATTCCTAGTGATACCTCCTCACTCAGACTGAGGCTGGGGCAGCTCCCCTCCCGTGAGGAAGCTGGGGCTGGCAGGCAATGGTCCCACGGAGGCCCCTGCTTGGTCCCTGGTCTGAGTGAGGAGGGGTCTGCCCTTCTCAGCGCCACCCAAGCTTCTTAACCCGTGACTCCAGTGGGCTCCCTGCAGTCCTCCTCTATCTGTGTCTGTCTGCATGCTCCCGTCCCACCGAGAGCAACCCCACACGTTGGCTTTTACCTCGTCTGCTTTTTTCTAGGACCTTCTACCAGTTTGAAGCAGCCTGGGACAGCTCCATGCATAACTCCCTCCTGCTGAATCGTGTCACCCCTTACCGGGAGAAAATCTACATGACCCTCTCTGCCTACATTGAGGTAGACACCCACATCCACAGCACCCCCTATTGCTTGAGGGGCTTGCAGAGTGACATTGAGGTTCAGGGACCTCACTCTCTTCTCAGAGAATACCTTGAGTCCTTGAGCAAACTCAAATGCTTTTAAGACAGTGCTCAAAATTAGTATACACCTATATCTTTAGTGTGTGGATTTCAGCTTTGAGACTACAAGATGGCTGCATCACCACCAGACAGTACATCAATATCCCCAAAAGTACAAAAAAATAGAAGCCCTTCATTGCCACTGCTACCCTCAGGCCTGCAGCCACTAGTTGATGGCTAGTTGTGGGCCGTGGCCCTTCCCTGAGACACAGGGAGAGACTGGAATGTGCTTCTTTCTGGGCACAGTAGCAAAGGAGAAGTCTGGGAATGGTGGGAGCCAGGCCAGCTAAAGAGCACCACTTCTCCATAGAGCTATATCACCCTAGACAGCAAGTGTGGGCTGCCTCGGGGCCAGCAACACAGCCTGGGAAACGCTGGTAGGGCTCTGATCCATATTCAGGGAGCACATGCTGTGTCATGCCTACTGTATACAACCGGAGCTAGCAAGCATCAGCGGAAAGCAATTTGCTGTAGCCTTTTAGTCAAGTGTGAGAATGACCAAGTTCAGTCTTGATCTGCAGGAAGATTTCAGGCTGTGCCCCTGGTTTATGGTTACACAGCCAGGGAGCAGAGTGGGTTGAGCACCCTGGAGATTCTTGCTAGGCTCTGACGCCATTGGGGTGGGGGGCAGAATCCTGGCTCCCTTCCCTAGGAATTTGCCCTGGGTCAGGAGCAGGCATTATTAGCAGCCTTCAGTGAGTAGTTAGTATATCCTAAGAAGATGGGGAGGGACGGGCACTGAGTCTGGTTGAGCTGGGAACTAGGCACTCTGGACCATCTCTATGCCCATGTCCTCTGTCCTATGTTACAGATGGAGAACTGCACCCAGCCAGCTGTCATCACCAAGGACTTCTGCATGGTTTTCTACTCCCGTGACGCCAAGCTGCCCGCCTCACGTTCCATCCGCAACCTGTTTGGCAGTGGGAGCCTGCGGGCCACAGAAGGGTGAGCTCACTAGGGTGCTTCAAAGAGGGGAGCTCACCAAGGGTTGGAAGAGAGCTGCCTTTTCCCACCCTGGCCACAGCAAGGATGGATATGTTGGACTGAAGAACAGCTTTGGGTACTGCTCCCCCACCCATCCAGCAGACTGACTCTCCTGTGTCAAGAAGCACCTGAGCTCTACAGTATAGGCTGATGGGGTGTGGACCAACCTACCCTTTAGCTCCTCGCCTTCAACTGTCCCTGCTGGCCAGTGGAAGCACATGTAGGAGTCACTCATATCAAGCATGCATGGGCAGCTCTCTATGCCCCATGGGTGCAATGCACCCCAACACCAGGCATCTCTGCCTTTAGGACTGCTTGCAGCACGCAGGAGAGGCTAGATGAGTATGGTGGGGAGGAGTGGGCAGTGGAGGGCTCTGGACAGAGCCTCAAGTAGGATGTGAGTTAAGCAGCTTTGCCAAACACTGGAAAGCCCAAGGAAGTTGGATCTCCGACACTGGAGCCTTCCTCCTCTTCCATTCTTGCCACTTCCTGTAGCTTCAGTGGGAGGGGCTGGGATATCTACCACATGGAGGTGGTGCCTGGGCCACTGGGCACAGCCATAAGGCAGACACTTGGGGATCAGGACACAGTGGCCAGCGAGACCCAGCTCCATTAGAGGGCTGTACTGTGACCTGAGTAGAATCGGCTTCATAGGCACAGGAGGGCTTCTCTGGGGAGTGTGAGGACTGCAGGGGACTGGTGATGCCTGGTGCTGAGGACACGGGAACAGATATGCTTGAGCCTCTGTGTGTCCCAACTCCCCAAGGAGCTCTGACATCCAGGAGCCGTTTAGTTCACAAAGCTGAGGTCTGGCATAGGGACCATATTGCGAAACAGGCTACCTGCCTCAGGCCTGTGATGAGAGCTGTGCCCGGAACGCGTCAGTGTTGGTGAACTGTCCCTAGTCTGTCTGCCCATCCTCACGGCTGTGCCTAGTAATGATGTGTCCTCTCCCTCTGCTCCCTCAGCAACCGTGTGACTGGTGTGTATGAGCTCAGCCTTTGCCACGTGGCCGATGCAGGTAGCCCAGGTAGGAGACTGTCCTGATTACTCTCTGCTGGGGCAAGAATCGGGGCCCTGGGATGTCTGGCTTGCTTAGCCTCCTCACCCCTTGGCTTGACTAAGCTGGGAGCCTTACCTGCAAAGTGCAAGTACTTTCTCTCCAGCCTCCAGAGCATCCTCAGATAGGAGGGCAAAAAGAGTCAAGTTTACTGGCTGCTGTGGCCTCCTGTCTCATAGTCCAATGGGAGAGTGACTGTTAGGCAGCTTTCTGTGGGTAAGGTCCACGAGGCCCTGTGGACTCATGGTGGACTAAGGCCCGGGGAGCCAGTCTTGAACACAGAGAGGAAAGAACCTTGGTGGCTGTGCCACCAGTATTGGAGAAGCCTGGTATCTGTCAGAACGCTAGAGTGTCCATCCCCAAACAGGGATGCAGCGCCGGCGCCGGCGGGTGTTGGACACATCAGTAGCCTACGTCCGGGGTGAGGAGAACCTGGCTGGCTGGAGGCCCCGGAGTGACAGCCTGATCCTGGACCACCAGTGGGAGCTGGAGAAACTGAGCCTCCTACAGGAGGTGAGTGTGGGACTAAGTAAGCGCAGCTAGCCAGCTGTGTCCCAGAATGAAGCCCAGGGAACCCACCCTCTAGAGCTGACACTGCTGGACTAGCCACAGGGAGCACATGGGAAGCAGGATACAGAGCCATAGCTGCCTGAGGCTACTACAGGGCCCGGGGCAGCATGGGAGTAGCTGGCTGTAAAGGAGACCACAGGGCTGCTCTGGGACTTGCGAGCTCTGTCAGCAGTGTGTCCCTCAGTCACAGTCATAACCCAGGCAGAGCAGACCTTTCCATACTTTACCAGAGGATCTCGCTGCTGTGCAAGGTAGCCAGCCACCTGGCCTGGCTGGTGGCATCACTCACCTTGGTTCCCCTGACAGGTGGAAAAGACACGGCACTACCTGCTCCTGAGGGAGAAGCTGGAGACTACCCAGAGGCCTGGCCCTGAGGCTCTGTCCCCAGCCTCCAGCGAGGACTCTGAGTCACGGAGCTCCTCAGGTGCCTCTTCCCCATTGTCAGCAGAGGGTCAACCATCACCTCTGGAGACTCCAAACGAGAGGCAGAGGGAGCTGGCTGTCAAGGTAAGTTGGGCTAGTGGGTGTTGCGGCCATGGCTTGTCTTTACAGGCTCTGGTCATTCCGGAGTGGCCCAGTGGCCCAGCCTGGTCTGTGTCCAGCTCCAGGAAGAACCGCCAGAAGCTGAAGAAGGGAGGAGTAGGCTCCGCTTAGTTCTTTGCCTGCTACCTCATTCCACTTGACTCTATTTCAGAAGCCTCAGCTTGAGACCTTTTATAGGCTCCTCCCCAGCAGTGACTTGTCCTGTCTTGAATCCCTGAACTGCTGTGGAGCTAGCTCACTGCCTCTGTTCAGAGCAAGACCTTGCTATATAGGCCACTAGGGAGGCCTCCTATCTTCAGGTGATGCTAATTCATAGCCTTCCTAGGATCACAGGGTAGGAGTTCCCTAGTTTGTCCCATCCCATAGATGGTTGGAGGTTCTGCCCCCCGTCAACCTGCCATTCTTCAGCATCTCGAATCTGACCTCATCGGGGCAGGGGGGATGGAGGGTCCATGCAGCCTTCAGTTTAGGCCTGAGCATGTGTTTTCTGTCTACAGTGCTTACGACTCCTCATGCACACATTCAACAGAGAGTACACCCACAGCCACGTCTGTATCAGCGCGAGCGAGAGCAAGGTGGGTAAGGCTCCAGGTGCCTACGGTCAGGGTCAGTCCTGGTCTTGTCAGATAAACACAAGGAGGGTTTTCTTAGGATCTCAGTCTTGTATCTCAGAGCTAAACAGTTGGTTTCCCTGGGCCTGGGATCTGAGGAGGCTGGGGTGTGAATGAGGACCTGACCCAGCCTAATCCAGACCACATGGTGTGGCCCTGTCTCCTGCTCTCTTCCTATCCCCTTGACATTATCTTTCTGTCTTGGGACCATCATCCTGTAGGCTCCTACTCACTTCATAGGAAAAGGCCCCACCCCTATAGCCTATGAAGGGGGAACCCTCCTGGGTCAGGGCAATCTGAAGCCCTGGGAGGAATAGTCAGGGCTTTGTAGGAGTTAGGAGAAGGCCAGGGTGTAAAAGCAAGGAACACCTTGAGCTGGCAGAAAAAGTGGGAGTGAGGAGGCAGTAAACAGGAAGTAATGCGCAGGCCAGCCTCCTCCTCCCTGAGGCCCAGAGACCCACCTGAGAAAGACTTTCTGTCTTCTGCAGCTGTCTGAGATGTCTGTCACTCTGATGCGGGACCCATCCATGTCCCCTCTGGGTGCAGCTACACTCACTCCCTCCTCCACTTGCCCCTCTCTGATCGAAGGACGCTATGGTGCCACTGACGTGCGGTGAGTGCGCTCTGTAGCGCTAGGGGAAGTTTCTAGCACCTTAAGCCAATTGGTGATAGATTCTGGGACTCAGGAGAGGAGAGAGTGGGTTCAGGGGGCTGTAGGCCCTGCAGGGGCCTTAGGAAAGGTAGGGCATGGCAGAAGAATGTGTTGGCCTTCTTGGAGTCCCTGTGTCCGCCTAGCTCACACAGCCCCACGTGCCCTCTATCTCCTAGCCAGCACAAAAGAAAGGTATATTATTAGAAACATGAGAATGGAAACATCCCCTTTTCAGGGAAAGGGCTTGTAAAATAGTGAGACACCGCTGGTAGTTTTAGAGAGGAAGGGAAGCTGTCTTGGTTTTTATACAGGGCAGAAACTGGAGAACATCTGGGGAGGGAGTGATGTCTCCCCAGCAATGCAGAGCCTGCTCTGGCTGGGCCACAGGCCACTGCAGAGCCTTCTCACTCAGTCCAGCAGCCTGGGAGCCAGGTGGACTCCGTGAAAACTGGGAACTCTTCTTACGGGACAATCCCTGAGCTTTCCCCTGCAGCACTGAGGAGGACTTTCCTAGGGAACACGAGTCCCTTGAAGAACCCTGGCAGAAGGCAATGTCACCTTCTATTTTCTAGGACCCCCCAGCCTTGTTCTCGGCCTGCCAGCCCAGAGCCCGAGCTCCTGCCAGAACTTGACTCCAAGAAAACCCCCTCTCCTGCTCAGGCAACAGAGGTGGACAAGGAGCCCCAGCGCCTTCTGGTTCCCGACATCCAAGAGATCCGAGTCAGGTGCCCAAGATCTTTGCCTGAATTGGAAGCTTTCTACAACGGGTACCCAGCCCTGACATATGTGCAGGGCAGAGCCAGGGGGCCCCTCATCTCTGTACAAGGCAGGCAGGCTCCTTTGGCCCTTGGCCACAGAGCAGGTAACGGAGAAAAGAGGGCAGGTGAATGGGACAGAAATGGGGACCTAGTGAACACTGGGCACTGGTTGACTTCTCTGGGAACTTAGCTTCTTTGTCCCCCAAAGTTCCCACTGAAAGCTGGGAAATGATCCAGATACAAGTTGCCAGTTCTGTTCTTGGACATCCCAAGGCAGGATCTGTCGCCATACCTGTTCTTCTTTCCTGAGGGCCAACTACAGGGTAGCAGAGTATGAGCCCCCCACCCCGCCCCAGGTGTTGGCTCTCTAACCCCAGCTGACTGCCCAGGGTTCCTGAGTCAACAAGTGTGTCTCTGTCCCACAGCCCGATCGTCTCCAAGAAGGGGTACTTGCACTTCCTGGAGCCACACACAGCTGGCTGGGCCAAGCGCTTTGTGGTAGTGAGGCGTCCCTATGCCTACATGTACAACAGTGACAAGGACACCGTGGAGAGATTTGTGCTCAACCTCTCTACTGCCCAAGTGGAGTACAGCGAGGACCAGCAGGCCATGCTCAAGGTGCAGCCAGGACCCAGTTCAGATGTACTGAGTCCCCTGGGGGAGGTGCCGCCTGTTAGCCTGTGGCCTCTGACCTGCCCCTGTCTCAGCCTCAGCAAGGCTCCTAGTAACAGCTCTTGGTGATGATAACTATTGCCATTTGTCCATGCCTAGTTGCCAACAACTAGGTTCAGTCCTGGGGTTCCCGAGGGCCCTGGTAGGCTAGGCTGAACTTCACAGTCCCAACAAGCTCTCTTGTCCAAGGCATTTACTCATGGCCTTCCACAAGTAAACAGTGCCCTAGAAGTGTGGGAGTGCAGCTGGTTGGAGGGAAGGCTGTCCAGGCCAGGAGGAAGGAAGCCACAGTGTCCACGGAGTATTTTATTCCCTGTGCCGAGAGAGCCATACGAACCCAGTTGCTATACACACCCAGCACTGAGGGCACAGATGAATGGGGCACTTCATCCAGGGTGCCAGGCAGGGGTGTGGCCCACAAAGGTCAGACTCATTCACTCCCTGGGGAAACAGAGCAGCATGGACATAGGACTGGAACAAGTTCCCTGACCTCAGAGTTTTCCAGAACAGGGCCACATCCCAGGCTGGTCAGGGCAGAGGGAGCAGTTTTACAGAGAAGCTTGCTGCCCCCGCTCCCCCCGGGTGCTGTTCTGTGTCCATTTGGCTTTCTTTCCTGCCTGCCCACTCTTGGAGTGGCAGTGGCCATGTCTCCACAGAAGCTTCTCACCAGCAGCTTCCCATTGCAGACACCCAACACGTTCGCTGTGTGCACTGAGCACCGGGGCATCCTGCTGCAGGCCAACAGTGACAAGGACATGCATGACTGGCTGTATGCCTTCAACCCGCTCCTGGCCGGAACCATTCGGTATGGGCTGGGCAGGGGGATGGACGGAAAAGGAATGCCACATGGAGACCTAGCAGATGTCCAACCCTCCAGAGGGAGGGCCGGGGCACATGGGGCTCCCTGCTCTTGGGGCTGGGGCCTGAGTTGCTGGCACCTGTTTCCATGTCGTTGCTGCTCGTGCAATAAGTCAGCTGGAAGACTTTCTGCATGCAGCCTCTCATGGATGAACCCTTCCATGTCACAGACTTGATGAAGGGCCGTGAGAAGGGCTAAGGGGCTTCCCCAAAGCACCGGTGTATCTCTATAAGGGACCAAAGAGACACCAGGTGTGGTGTGATGTGGAGGTCTGTTGAGCTGCCTCTGGCTCCTAGGGGGCTTAGAGGGGGGTCAACTCCTGGCCCTGACCACAGCTTCTCTCACCCCGCCCACTCCCCACACCCTTGCAGGTCCAAGCTCTCTCGAAGGAGATCTGCGCAGATGCGGGTCTGAAGAGCCGAAAGCTGACGGACATCCGGCGGCCCGGACCGCTCCCCCTGTCCTGCCATCTGCCACTCAGCCCTTGCCCCACCAGGGGACACCTGTGCTGGGCCCAGCAAACGGAGGCCTATACCACACGACAAATTGTGCCCCCAGAGGTTGTACGCATTATTGTTTCTTCCAAAATTGCTCTGGTGGGAAGTTTGGAATGCCAGGAAGGTCAGAGGGCACAGGACGCAGGGTATTGCCGCTGTTCTAATATTTTTTTAAGCATAGACAGACTTATAATTAATATACATTAGTTAGTGGTGTTGAAAAGTCCTCTGAGACATTAACTATAAGACTGTGTTCTGTTTATAAGTATTTATTTCTAATGCCTCCAGATAAGGCTGTAAGGTTCATGTGGAGCTCCCCTACTCCCCAAATGCACTGTCCCTCCCCTCAGCCTGGCCCTGTTGGTTCCCACATATGTCTCCAGCCTGCTAGGGGCAGAGTGTGGGTTAGGGGTGTGAGCAAGCCACAGCTCCTCATGGCTGGCTCAGGGAAGCTCTACCCTGGCCAGTGTTGTCTGAGCTCCATCTAGCAGGATGTGGGGGAGGGGGGGCGGCTCAGAAGGTATTGTGCACTACTTCTGAGGGAACACTTCCCAAGGGGGAGCGCTAAGGTGGTGCAGGCAGCTTTACCCAGGAGTGAGGAGGGTCGGGTAAGGTGTACAGCAGGTCAGCTCCTGCAGTGCAGACTGGCTCCAGCTGAGCTGTGCCCAGGCTGTTGGGTAGGTGGCTGTATATGCACAGGGCGGAGGGTGGCAGAGGCTGTGAGTGTTCAGGATCAGGTCTCTGACTATAGCCTTGGGTGTCAGTGAGAAGACAAGTGAATATGTAGCTCCGGGAAGGCTCTGCAATCAGCGATCCCTTACAATCTGCCTCGAGCGTAGTCCTCCTTTAAATCTCAGCAAGAGAACTCAGTGAGTGATGTGTGTCCATGTCAGGCACATGAGGTCGACCTCATGCTGGTCTTGGCAAAGGGACTCTTCCCTTCTGTTTCTGTGCCTGGGGGGATTTCCAAACCATAGACCCATTTGGAAAGCCAGAAACCAAACCTCAAGTCCCCAGGCTCATCAGGAGTTACACTCAGCATCCAAGTATTCCAGACCTCTCCCCCAACGTTGGCCAGCCCTCCCCACTCCAGATAAGCTGCTGGATCCCTATCATCTCTGGCCAGCTCTACATGGCCCTGACATGACAAGGACACTCTCGAAGCCAATGTTCATAGCATCTCTAATGACTGGAAAGGCGTAAGAGAAGCTTCTCGTTTCAAGGTCCCTTAGCACAGTTATCCAGGGCCCTGACCTTCATCCAGGCATCAAGATTCAGGGAGGTGGCAGGGCTCATGCTGGCAGTAGTGTGTGCACCTGCCAGCCAGTGTGAGCCCACCTGAAACTTGAGAATCCACCCATCACTGGGGTCAGGTGTTATATGGGTAATCACCATCATGCCTGGCCACCCTCATCCCCAGAACCTGAGGTAATAGTCCTTAGCATCGGGTCTCAGAAAACCCTACCTATGACATGTAGCGTAAGACTTCCTTCCAAAAGTTCAGATCAAGGGGACCACCCCAGACCAAGATTAAACACTAACCAGAAACTAGGTGGCCTGTGCTCTACCAGCTGGACCTTGGAGGCAAGAGGCTGAGATCCAGAGTGGAGAGAAGGGTATTCTCAGCAAGCTCACTTGGGCATTCATGACTTACTCAAAGAAAGGAAGGAGCAAGTTGCTTAAATATCTTGGTTCCCAAGGGCCACACAGCCACACAGCCCCCAGCAGGCAGAGAGGCAGTCAGGCCTGCCACGCTCACTCAGGTCAGCCAGCCTGAAGCTAAGGCCTTGGAAGATCCGGCTCCACCCAGCATGTGGGTGTCTGAGGCCAAACAACCTACAGAGCACCTGTGCCTGGGTCGGGGTATAGAAAGGTTAGGAGCTCTAGTGCCCCCATACACACCATTCAGCGGCCATTCCAGACTGGCCCAATGCTGTCCTGGCATTGTCTGGGAACCAAGATGGGCTCTCAGCTGTTGTGGGAGCTCCTGAGCCAGAACCTGGTAACTAGAGCTGATGGACCAAAAAATCCATCAGGAATTTCTTCATGTCCTCCTTGCCCAAGATTATCTGTATATCATGTCATCTGAAAGTCATTCATCCAACAGCTGTGACATGGAGGGATGACATGGGGACTGGGGCTGGGTTCACGTCATCAAGCAGAAGCAAGTCTTCCTAGCTGAAGCCTGCTTCCTGCTAAGTGCAGAGAGTGAGGTGGATCCAGAAAACCACCTCCACAGACAGTTTGGTTTGATACTGGATGCTGCCCAGGCTGTGACCTCAACTTAGTTTGGGATAGTTGTCTTTGCTGGAGAGGGTGGGCTGTTTCTGCATCCTGGGAGAGTATAGTACTGTGCTAGGTTCCTGTGGGACGATGCTGATGCCTGGATAGCACATCTAAGGCCTTCTGCTCCAGGCAGTCATGCTGACATCATAGCTGACACACACAAATGACAGCTGTACTACTCGACCCTCCTCATCTATCCTGGGCCCAGGGACCCCTGGACATCTTGGGATTACCGAATGTGGCTGATATTACAGACATGAGCAAGGCTAAGTGTTGGTCCTTTGCTCCACCCAGCTTGGGGACCTCAAATGACACATTCCTTTACCCCTGGACTGGAGCCATGCAGTCCTCCAGGATGGACAGGTGTTGTGGCTGACCTGAGTCTCCTTGAGCCTGGACCTCCTGTAGTTTGTCTATACTAAGGGGCCCCTGTAACTCAGAGGCTGTGTCCCTAACTTGTACATATGTGATTGCTGTGGGCACCCCTGGTCCCCGTGTCATAACCACCTGACGTAATGACTAGTATCCTGCTGTTTACACCTGAGTGTTAGCTGTAGGCTCTTGTACTGTTTGTGTGTACTTAGGGCTCTGTCAAATTAATAAACGTGGCTCTCATGCGACACACACCCATTTGTTTCTATGTCTCTGTCTGTTGGCTGCATCTGAAAAATGTTCACAGGTGCTTTTATTCAACGAGAGATGCTACCGGCCCCCCTGCACTGAGGAAGTGGGAAAGTGGCTTCTTGGGTGTCCAAAGGCAGATGGCGAGAGAGCTTTGAGGAGTGACAGGTGGAAGAGGGTGTTAGCCCTGAGCCCGCCTGCTTCCCTCAGTACTTACTGGATGGACTCTAGGAATCCACCCTGTGTGTGCCAGCCTCTCGGCAGGCTTCTACTCCTCCCCAAGCAGCCCTTTGGGTTGTGATCCCTTGGAACTTCTGGCCCAGAGCAGGTGGAGGTTTCAGGGCCTCAGAGCTTTCCCTGCGGGACTGCCATGAGGCCCTCATTCACAAGGCCCTTATCTTTTGATGGGAGTTTGGGGTTGGTATTGCACTGCTACCTCCTGAGTCTTGGGCTTCAAGAAAATGAATATGCAATCCAAAGTATATCAGCAAGTCTAAGAGCTTCACCCTGGAGGCCATTGCTTTTCCCCGCATTTTTAGGTGATTGCTAATATAGAGGTGCACCACTTCTGGGCAGAAATAAAATGAGCATGTTTTGATTTCAAGAAGTGCTGATCCTGTAGGAATTTGGATTTCTCCCAAGTGGCTTCTTTACATTTTTTTTAAATGGAGTTTTGTCTCGTTTAACCCGTTGAGGAAAAAAAGACAGTCCATTTTGCTTCTGTTTGCATGGGAGGATGGCATAGCTGGTTACCTCCAAAGGACACTGGATTGATCGGCTGGGTCCCTGGAGAAGCAGAGGTGTTCTGGAGTGGGGCTACCCTCGGGCTGCAGATGCTGGTGGGGCTGCCTCAGTCTCATATTGCTGTGGGAGTGTTGGGTCTCACGCCTGACAGGCCCTAAGTTTGTGGTTGGTGGAGACCATGAAGGTGTCAGAAAGCAGGAGCTGGCCTTGCTCCTGCTTCTGAGCTGTGGCTAGATCACTGTATTATCTTCTAGCCCTGAGTTCATTTGGCCTGGCCAGCCTGTGGGTGTCCCAATGTGATGAGGATATCTTGTTGGATTCCTCCCAGATGCTCCAAAACTGAGGTCCAGACACCCAGAGATACAACATGGCCCTGTGGCACTCAAGAGCTAGGAAGTCATATTGTGACATGGTCTCTTCACGTTGAGCAGGGCTAGTGTTGAAGACACAGAACATCAAGAGTTGCAGGTGTTCCCATAGATTAGGGTCAGCCAGGCTCCTGAGGTATGTCTAGCCTTAGGCTAAGCCCTGGGAACGTGAACTTGTTTCCTCCTCATCCCAAACTACAAGGAAGCAGTTTTGACTCCACCAGGGTCAGATTCCTGATTTGGATCATGTCTCTCTTTCCATGTTAAAAAAAAAAATTAAGCAATAATGCAAATTTGTTGTAGAGCAGTTACCAAAGTTTGAAGGAATAGACAGATTCATGAGAAAATGCAAAACAAAACAACCAGCAAACGCAGTAGAGAGGCTGTGCCCCTCCTGCTGAGCCTCAGATGTCCCCTCCCACTGAGGTAGAGGGCGACCCAGGCTGAGTGCCCACCAGCCTGCATTCCCAGCTCGGACACCAGTGTCCTGATTTCACAGCTCTGCGGGAGGTTGGTGGGGTTGGATGACCCTCACAGACAGCCAGGTGTGTTTCCTGAGGAGATTGCCCATGGCCACATAGTTCTCTCCAGTGTGGATTTCCCCCGGGCTGCCTCTGCCCTGCATCCCTTCCCCACCTCCTCTCTTACACTGAGCAAATCAGTGTGCCTCTGACTCTTCCAGACAGATTTTCAGAGGAGGGAGGCAGGAAGGACAGGTGAAATTACTCTGCCAAACAAGTGTGCTGTTTTCTTGTTTTTGTTTTTGTTTTTGCTGGAAATGGATACATTTTCCACAAAAATAATGCATTTTATTTTGTCAACAAATCTTAATCTATAGCATTTTAGAGTCTTCTCAACACATCACTTCAAAGACACACCATAGTGAAAATTATCAATTTTCAACAGTATTGGAAACAGTGGTGCAGTAAATGTTCCTATGCTGAAGACTAGGCATGCTCTGGGAATACTTCCCACTAAGAATTGTGTGTGGATACCCCACACACAGCTTCTCAAATGGCTCCGAGCTGCCCTGTCACCATCCATTGCAGGCACACAGCCGACATCACCACCTCTATGTTCTCACCACTCCAGAGCCAAAGTCTGTACAGAGACAGCTCTCCAGCCTAGTCCAGTGGCCACCAGGGAACTGGGGGCGGGGGGGCTCTTGTCACCCATTCCCAGATTGTCACACCAATGCAGGGAAGTAGACTAGGGGTTTCATACAGGCACCTCTGCCAGGGTGTGTAGGCAGAGAGGCCTTAAGAGAAGGTGAAAGGACAGGCCTGGAAGGGCCTGGAAGGATCTTCTTTCTCCCTTATATGGACTCACCAGTGTCCAGGAAACCCAGACTGTCCCCTTGCTTTGTCCTACCCCCACCATAGAACAGCTGGCCCAGGGACTCTTGGGATAAGGTTTGGCCTAGCTTTGATGTATATATAATTAGGTATTGTTCTAAGGGCAGGAAACTGGATAAATAGCAGTGCTAGGTATCTCGTGCCTGACCCAGACCCCTGAAACATTGGCTGAAGTCTCCACTGCAGGTCCCACTGCTATCCTTGGACTCCCCAGAAAGTCTTAGGCTTGACTGTGGGCTCCCCAGCATGTACCAAGATCCAGGCCCAGGCTCGCTCTCCTGGGCTTTTTGCCAGTCTTTGTAGTCTCACTTTTTGTTATCACTCTGTGAACATGAGTCAGGAAAGAAGGTGTAGTAGGTGAAAAGGGCTTACCCTCACCTGTACTTCCAGAAGCTTCCTTCAGGACAGGGAGACAGGCAGGTCTTTAGCAACAGTTTATTGGCAAATGATTTCATTGGCGGCGGGGGTGGGGGTGGGGGTGGGGTGAGGGTGGAGGGAGGTGGGGGTGGAGGGAGGTGGGGAAGAGACCAGAAGTCTCAGGAGGTGACTAAAGCCTTGGTGAGCAAGGCAGCTCAGCTGGACCCCAGAAGCTACTGCCCTGGCACCCACAGGCTACAGCCCTTTGCCACTACTCCCCTTTGTGGGTGCCTTGGTGGCCACAGGACCCGGGGACAGCTTCCCTCTGGGAGTTCGGTATTTGTTTTTCTGCCGGTAGAACAGATTTCTCTGGAAAAGGCGAGGAAGGTGGCCCTGATGGAGTAGGATGGCCAGGAGCATCCCTGTAAGAGATGGGGTCAGATTGTAGAGCAGCCTGAACATATGCTGCTGCCCAGGCCCTCCCTGCAAAGCTCTAGTCTGGCTTTCTGGCCATACCCCTTCCTTAGTCCTGACCCTTAGGGCTGAGAAAGAGCTACCTAGAGTCCAGAGAGCACCCATGGGAGGTTGGTATGTTTCTAGATTATGCTCTGGGTACCCAGGAGACAGTCTGCCCCACAGAAATGTTCCACGCCATTTTCCAGTTCTATACTACAGTCTCTCTTTCAGGCTACCTCTGAGCATGGCATTGTAGACAAGGCTGCCTTCAGTGAGGGGAGGTTGGGTGTGTGTGCTGCATAGTTTTATGTCAGCCTGACACAAGGTAAAGTCGTCTAGAGGAGGGGACCTCAATTAAGAAAATGCCTCCATTAGATCTGGCAGTAAGGTATTTTCTTAATTAGTGATTAATGAGGGTTGTGGGGGGGCCATCTCTGGGCTGGTCCTGTAAGAAAGCAGGCTGAGCAAGCCATGGGGAGCAAGCCAGGAGGCAGCACTCCTCTGTGGCCTCTGCATCAGCTCCTGCCTCCAAGCTCCTGCCCTGTGTGAGGTCCTGTCCTGACTTCCTTCGATATGGAAGTGTAAGCCAAGTAAACCTTTTCTTTCCCAAATTGCTTTGGTCATGGTGTTTCATCACAGCAATAGAAACCCTAACTAAAATATGGGAGAAGAGCAGAGTTAGACCTGGGTTGGGAAGGACTAGGGAGTGTGGGGCTGGCTCAATCTCCATGTTTTCTCTGATATTCTAATCACCAACTGGCAGCCAAGTCTTCGGAGGGATCGGGTAGCCAGCAAAGGAGGAGAGATCTGACTTTTCTGTTTAAGGTTTGAGCACGTGGTATAGGGTTCCCCGTTGGAAACTCCCTTGGTTCCACCCATGTGACCTGCTTCTCTTCCCATCAGCAGCCACTTTGCTCCGGAGAAAGGCTCCTGTGACCATGAACTGCCTTGGCCCCATTCCACTGCTAGCCTTGGTGGTCCCCTGGTGCTTGCTATTCTGGGTCCAGAGATGGAGAGAGTGCCTGCTCAGGAGGCTCCTAAGAAGCAGGACCAACATACAGTGGCTTTCTGATCTTCCCCACTAGGGGACGCAGGCTCACCTCAGCCTCATTCGTAATGGTGATTGTCTCTGTCTCTGTCTCTCCGTCTCTGTCTCTGTCTGTCTCTCTCTCTGAGTGTGTGTCTGTCTGTGTGTCTGTGTGCTCGCGTGTGCGTGCATGCTTCTAAGCCCAGTCAGATGTAAATTCTGGTGATTTGATCTTGTTTCCTCACACACTTTTGACAAAAGCATTTTACAGCACAGAGCCAGATCTCCAGCTCCTCAGTGTTGATTTCTAATGAAACTGTGAACTTTTGTTTTTGTGTTTGTGACTTCTAGATGAAGATGGTTACTGGAGCTGAGCATGGTGGCACATGCCTGTCACCCTGTCACAGAAGGCAGGAGGGTCACAAGTCCTAGGCCAGGCTGACCAGGTCAAAAGTAAATCCCACCTCATGAGGGGTGGGCATGGAGGCAGCCTACCCAAAGTCATGCCAAGGAAGCTGAAACATTAGGGTGAAAGAGATGGCTCAGCCTGTAAAGGGCTTATCTCCTAAGTACAAGGACCTGAGGTCTAGCTCTAGCACCTATGTATAAAAAGCCAGACAAACCAGGTATGGGGGTGACACATGCCTTTAATCCCAGCACTCAGGAGATAGAGTGGAACTCTATGAGTTTGAGGCCAGCCTCATCTATATAAAGAATTCCAGGACAGCTAGGGCTACACGGAGAGACCCTGTCTTCAAGCTGCTCCTCTCCCCATAAATCAGGACAAAAGGCACATAAATGTAATCCCAGCACTGGGGAGGAAGAGACAAGACGATCCCTGAGGATCCCAGACAGCCTGTCCTAATCAGAGAGCTCTCTCTCTCTCAAAACAAACAAACAAATGATTAATAGTGCTTGAGGAATGATATTCAAGGTTGACCTCTGGCTTCCACATGCATGTGTACTCATATATGGACACAGGTACACACACACACCTATATACCAATTAATTAAAGCTGAACCATCATGAAGGAGCCCTGCAGTTTGTAAACAGGAAGCAGTCCACAGAAGAGTGGTCCAGTGGGGAGGACCTTTGGGACGGAGAGAGGAGGCTCATCTTTCCTATAACATTATATGCAGCTGGTTACAGACAGTGAGACCGTCGAAGTCATCACTGCAAGCTTGTGTCTGTGGGGAGAGCTGAGGCTTCTGTCCCCATTTCGTTGGGTTGCAACTTTGCCCCGAGCCCTGACAAGTGTGGACCTGGGAGGAGTGGAAAACTTCGCCCTGTCAGTGTGGCGAAATCTAGTGCCTGGGCCTAGTGCCAGAGAGGAGTGGCCTCTACCTAGGCTGAAGGTGCCAGAACCCCAGAATTGCCCAGATCCTTATAGCTAGAGACATCTGGTGGCTTTCCCTGGGTCACTCCAGCCCAGGGACTTTACTGCTATTCCTTTTTCAAAAGTTGGATGGCTGGAGGGGGTCCCCTCTGTGCTTCAAGAAGTCACAGGGCAGACCCTCTAAGAGCTATAGGCCCTGACCACAACAGCTCTGCAGCCCTGAAGGACATGGGATCAGCCAAGCATGGCCTCTAAGTCCCAGAGTCTCCATGGTACCAACATTCAGAAAGACAGCTTTACCTGGGTATGTGAAGATGTGCTGGGGAGAAGGAAGCCCCAGACATGAGGGAACCTGCTGCAGCCTGTTCCTTCTTTCCATATAGAGCCTTCAAAGGGTCCGACTCTCCACCTCACGCTCTCCCCTCTCCTCTATGACAGTCCAAACCAAGACACACCCATCTTAATCACTTCCCCCAACTGTCCACACTGTGGAGATTAAGAGAGCAGAACTGAACCCCTTCTTGCCCCAACCCTGCCAGACAAGAGCCCGGGGAGCCAGGAGTCATAGCAGCATTGTGAGGCTGAGCCCTGTGTGTCTGTGTCTGCCCCGAGGACATTGCCCACACCAGCCTTGTCACCACTGCTCACCCGCCACAGGACCCAGGCAGTACACATGGACATACTCCAGCAAGGTGTTCCCAGAGCAGCGGAATGTGACGGAGGCAGCCAGGGCAGGATTGAAGAAGGCCGATGTGTAGGGCCCAGCTGTGAACAAAAGCACCCAGTTATGTACTAGCTCAGCCTGACAAGACCTGGCCAGGCCAGGGAAAGACCCACCTGTGACACCACACTGCTAGACTTGTGACTGCAATCTTGGTACTAGGGGTTTGGGGACAGCTGCCCTCCCTGTTGTATGCCGATGGGCACAAACGACAACGGGGCTGTTGCAGCCAAGGCCAAAAGTCACAGAAGAGCTGGGACCATGGACCAAGGTCTCACCAGGGACGTCTGGCCCACTACCCTATGCCTCATCAGCACTCCTCTTGTCTGGGAGGTGGCCCAGGGGGACATGGGGAGAAACGGCAAAGGATATGGGAAGGGGAGGAGAAATAGAGGCACAGAGAAAGGAGAGCCAGAGCCAGAGAGGGGAGACAAAGAAGAAACAAGAAGACTGAGAGAGGGGCTGGGGGGAGGGGCAAGACTGAGGTGAGAGGGTGAGATAAGAACAGTAACAGAGATGTCACTTGCAGGTCTCCCACAGAAGGGCGTGGTGAGGGGAGACAGCTACTACCTTTCAGGCTGTGCCATGAAGCTGGGCAATGGCCCTGGGCAGGCAGAGCAGGGCCCAGACCTCAGGAAAATCAAGTGCTGTGTGCACCTAAGCCTGGGTGCAGGGACACAGGCGGCTCTGCTGTGGGAGCTGGGAACCCTGGCCTGTAGGGTAGGGTACAGCTGTTCCTATTCAGTCTGCTGGAAATCATCACCCTCCTGTGTTCCCTGTATCTCTGGCCTCTATTAATCCCATCTCGTCAGGGTGTTGGAGGTCCTTCATATGGTCTTGCTAGCATGGGTCCCAGAGTGGCTCAACATTGACTTACAATGTTCCTGCTTCCTGGGCCTTAGGCCTTCTGGGGTAAGTCTTGAGAAACCACGGCTCTGGCTTAACACCACATCCGCAAAGCTCGAGGCCATGAGGAGCAGCTGGTCACTAGACTACGGTGTTCCCTGTCCTGGGGTCCCATCTAGGAATGCCCTACTCAAGGTGGATCCCTGGGCTGATCAATGAGGCCCGGGAAACAAGATCAGAGCATGGGCCTTGAGTCTGCCTGAGATGGACCCTAAAAGAGCCAAAGAAGCCAAGTCAGGATGCCAGCCTGTCCAGGGCAGAGATCACAGGCATGAGGGGCTGCTGCTGTCTCAAGACGGAGTGAGGAGGGTGGGAGGACCCAGAGAGAAAGAACTCTTCTGAGTTTTCACCTTTTATGGGGTGTTGGAGGGCTCAGGGGCTTCCAATGCACAGCCGGGACCAAGCAAGCCTTGAAATGCCCAGCTGTGCAAACTGCCCCAGATAGAACAAACATTGCATCTGGGAAATGGGAAGAGATAAGGCACAGGGCTCACACACACGCAACCCTACGCCTATCTTTCTAAGCCCCTATCCTCCTGTGAGGAGCGCAAGAAAAGAGGCTGCCCCAGTTTCCAAGGACTTAAGGGCACCCCTTGGTCAGCAGACCACCTCCCCCAACCCTGTAGGGTACTGACGAAGGTGCTGGGGTCCTGGCAGATCCGGCAGAGAGGGGAGCAGGTCTCACCTGTGTAGGCCATGACAGTGACCAGCAGGGCCAGGGCAGGCACCCTGTAGACAAGAAGGCTGTGCTGCAAGTGGAGGAGGCTCAGGTGGAAGCAGAAGGTGCAGGCGCCCTCCACCAGTGTGCCTTGCAACACGGATGTGTGCAGGGTCGAGCTGCAGTGCACAGTCATGAGGCTCTGCAGCAAGTGTAGCTCGCTGAGCCCCCAGGCCCAGCAGCGCTGGGTGAGGGCACAGGCAGCCTGTGCACCTAGCATCTGGGCCGCTACTTTCAGCAGGGTGCTGGGTAGTGAAGCCTCCGCCATGAAGAACTCCTGCAAGGCCACTGTGGGGTTGGCAGAAGCCCCATCAAAGGTGACCCCATGCACCAGGAAGAGCAGAAAGACCAGGGTCAGCAACAGGTCAGGCCCAAAGCCTCCGGCCCAGGGGCCAAGTTCCACCAACATTTGCATCTCTAGGCAGCAGGCTGCCAGCTGGGCTGTGCCCACTGCTTCCCGGGCAAAACTGGCATAGGAGCCTCCTGGGAGCAGGGCTTTAGACACCCTCCTAGCTGCCTCACAGAGGGCACAGGTGGCAATAAAGAAAGAGAGAGACACATTCAGACTGGCCATCAGTCTGGGTTCTAAAAGGAACCGTGCTGAGCAAGTACCTGGTGGCACACAGGAGGCCTGCTGCCTCCACAGCCCAAGGACAAAGGAGCTGGAACAGATTTCACTCGGCCACTGGGAACACCACATCTGTGACCTGGTCACAGAGTGCTGCAAGGAGCACCCACAGAGGACCCGCCCTGCTTGGCATCCTCCCTGGGCTGAGGTGCCCTGCTCTGGCTTCCCTCTCTCACCAGCCTGGGGCACAGGAGACAGGCTGCCTTCTTCAGAGATGCCGTGAGATCTAGGACTTACACCCGGCTCCTGCCACCAGGACAGCAACACCTTTTTCCAGCATCTGCATTGTGCCCCACCTGACCCACCATCTTCTTGAAACTGTTCTGTGTCCCTTCTTGGAAAGGGCCCTTAGATCTACGAACATGTTGGGTCTCATATTCCTGGAATTAGCCAAGAAGTAGCTGTCAGATTCAGATCTGCCATATGGACCAAGCACCCCCTACCCCCCCACACCCCACAGAAAACCAGTGCCCTCACAGGAAGCTCGGGGCTGCAGGATACTAAGCCTACAGAAGTGGGCTGCTTCACTGTGCTTTTGGTTTTTCTGCCTGGCATGTACTGTGAGGTCCCCTGTCCACTGGGGTCCCTGGGGGCAAAGGAAGCAGAAACAAGGAACTGGGTGGGATGGGGGTTGGCAGGCCTGCGAGTAGAACAGCCTCAGCAAGACTGCTCAACTTTATTCGGGGTGAACAAAGGCTATTATCGTTCTTGTGGAATGGGTGGAGGGTTCCCGGGGTAAGCGTACACTGTTGGCTGAGGCTCGAAGTGCCTGGAATGCTTTATTTGCATTTGGTAGCCTGGCCCTATCATAAGAAGGGGAACAGTGCCTAATTGTCCTCTGGACAGCAGAGAGAATTTGTTTGGTTTGGCTTTTTTTAGGGAGCTATGTCAAAGGTCATATTCCAGAGGCACTAATGGGACAAGAGGATGAGTATGTATTCAAAGGCATGGCTGAGGTGTCTTCCAGACACAGGACAGGCTCAGCAAAATCTTTTATGAGGGGCTGTGAGCTTCCTCCCTGTCCTAAGAGAAGAGTAAAATAGATTCAGACAAAGCATGTCCACAGCCACAGGAGTATTTCCAGAAAATGCTATGATCAAAAATCAGACTGAGCTCTGAACAATGTTTCCCAAGACACCACTGTGGTTCCAGCCAGCTGATTACTGATAGCACAAATGCTACACAGCACACACACACACACACACACACACACACACACACACACACACAAGCTTCTGGAGTCAAGGAGTTTAAGGCCTTCAGGCCTCACCTGTCAATTTGCTAACCCCTGACTCACCCCTGACTATTTGCTAATGTCTTTGCATTATCACGCATATTTAAAAACCAGCTTGCCAATTTCCATTTTAATCTATTTTAAGATTTTTATTTTATTTTCATTACACACCTGTGCCTGTATGTGGGTTTTTGCCATGTGGACAGGTTTCCACAGAGCACAGAGATGGTAGATGCCCGGGAGCTGGGGTTACAGGTGTTTGTGGGCTGCCTGACATGGGTGCTAGGAGCTGAACTTGGGTCTTCTGTAAAAGCAGTACATGTTCTTTCAGGCCTCAACTTTAATTTTAAAATCTTGTGGAATTATGGGTGGAAATGTATTGAATCCATAGGATAGGGAGAACTGAGCATTAATATTAAAAAACACACCTCTGGCAACGGGCAAAGAGACACCTTGGTGGTGGTGTTCTTATGCCAGCCAGGGGCAGAGCAGTCCTTTGGTTCATCCTAGCCTGATGCCTGGCTCGTTGGTCAAAGCTCTCTTATGTCTGGGACTCAAAAATCAAAGTAAATGAAGCCCAGGCAGCACAGCACAGGAGAAGGAAGACAGAGACCTGAGGACAGCTATGCTACGAACAGACCTACCCTCCAGTACAGAGCACAGGTGGGCCATAGACACCCACTTGCTGTCATGCCAGGCAGGATGGATGGAGGGTGTTGCCCATGGGCCTGCCAGCTGCTTGGCCAGCCTGCAGCAGGAGCCCACCACAGTGTGGTAGTCAGATGAGAGAGACAGAGAAGTGGAGGAGCTTGAGCATTATGGAAAGAGATGGAACTGGAGACTTGAGGGTGGAGAGAAGCAGCCTGCTGTGAGGGGTCAGCCCCACTACCTGGGGTCTTGGTGAGGTCCTAGCATGAGCTGCCACTGAGGGCCATATTTGACTCTGGCTACACAGAGGCAGGGGTCAGTGTCAATGTCCATGGGTCATCTTACCACTAGAAAACACAGGGATGTCATTGGTCAGGGCAGCTGCCGGAGATATGTCCCGCTGCGCATAACTGGTCCTGCCCCTCACTGGATGTAGCTCTCTGGAGAGCTGGCCCCATTTCTTGCCAGTGGCAGCACTCAGGAGAGTGTGTTCTGTACTAGAACCATCCCTCAAAACTGCCATTGACTATCAAAAATACCCCAGGAGGATCATGGAGCAACCCTTGACCCTCCATGAACCTGGTGGTGAAAGAATACATACTAAGACAGCAGGTGGTCAGGACACCCCTAATCCCCGGCCTCAAACTGGTCAGAGGGCCCAGCAGGGCTTGTGTATCTGTCCCTACTGGAAAGACAGTAAAGAAGGGGACTCTGGAGATCCTGGCAGAAACCACACATTTGCCAGGTCAAGATGTGACAAATATAATATGACAAGACCTCCCCCCCGCCCCAGAGCGGTAGAACTGGCCTGTAGAGAGGAGGAAAATTTGTGTTTCTGGCCATGCTGTCAGAAGCACTTGGAATGTCCCGATGAGCTGCAGAGACATAAACACGCATGCACAGATGAGAAGAAATTTACCTGCTGTGAGTGTCCTAAGGGCTTCGTGAAGAGTGGTCCCCTGTCGATGAATGTTAAGACCCACCAGATTAAGAAGGGGGTCAGAGCTCAGGAAATCCTGAGGAAGAGGGGGAGGAAGGATTGCAGAAGCCCGAGGGCTCAAGGACACCCACAAGAATGGGCCACACAGAATTAACTAACCAGGGCTCATAGGGGCTCATAGAGAGTGAACGGAAAATCAGGAAGCCTGTAAGGGTCTGACTCAGGTTTTCTGCAATTATGTCATAATTTGGTCTTCTTTTAAGACTCCTGACAGTAGGAGCAGGGGCTGTCTCTGACTCTTTTGCCTGCTTTTGGGACCCTTTTCCTCCTACTGGGTTGCCTCACCCAGCCTTAATAAGAGGAAATGGTGCCTAGTGTTATTGCAACTTGTCATGCCATGTTTGGTTGATATCCCTAGGAGGCCTGTTCTTTTCTGAAAGGAAATTGGGGAAAAGTGGATCTGGGAATGAGGGGAAGATGGAGGAGGAGCTGGGATGGGAGGAGGAAGGGAAAACTGTGATCAGGATGTAACGTATGAGAGAATACATTTTTTTAAAAGGGAGGCCCTGGTGTATCCCTGTGTGAGGGAACCTTGCCTCTAGACAATGAGGCAAGTTCAGAAGGCTGCAGCAATGCCACCATTTTAGCCTTTATTACCACCAGTATGGAGGCTATCTGTCCTGAAGGGATTACCCGTGTTGCCAACAGCGGCATCAATGCCACACAGGCAGATTTAGAGTCCATTAATACTAGTGGCATGATTTCTGAGATTAGACATCTGAAGTTAGAGACATATGAGATGATTATCCATCAATCATGGGATGCAAGGTAGCATGGATCCAAGAGACATCTAGAGGAGAGAGCCACAGCCATTAAAGTGCATGGTGGCAAGAAGAATGCCAGATAACAAGAGAACAGCTGAGAGAGTGGTACCCACCGGCCACCAGTAACTCCTCAAAAGTGGGGAAAATGCCTTAGGGCATCTCTCTCTCTCTCTCTCTCTCTCTCTTTCTCTCTCTGTATATGTGTGTGTGTTCCTCTCTCCCTCACTCTTTTCCTTCCCCTCCCTCTTTCCCTCTCACTCTCCATCTCTCTTCCTACCTCTCCCTCTGTTGAGAGAATTGATGGGTAGGAACTATTTGGAGCATATTTCAGTCTCCTTGATACTCCTGTGAGCCACTTCAATCAGTAACCCAAAGTTTTGGCATCTCCCTTGGACAACTGAGGCTCCCCACACATAACCACCTTGTCCACCTGCTGCCAGGCTTGGCACAGTAATGCTCTCTTCTCATCCCTTCCCTAGTTAAAGTCAGATGACTCCAAGACTCCATAGTTCAGATCCTCCTCTGGAGAGCAGAGACTCACTCATACCACACACTGGCCACAGAAGTGTGGTCACCTCCTCTTCCAGAGAGCCCATCCTTCAAGGAAGCCCACTGCTGAATTTGAGAGCCATGGCAAAGTAACACTCTCTCTAATAAATAAATGTTCATTTTTCTCTTTTAATATTATAGCTGTCATCCTGATAAGTAATTCTATGATGGTGTTCTGTATTTAGGCATTCTGGGTAATTTTAGAAGTTAAATGTTTTAAAAAAGAAGTTAAATATTATTCCATTTGGAAGGGGGATAATTACTTCATTTTGTTGTTGCTAATAAGTGTAACAAAGTAACAGAAAGCTGAAGAACTTTGCTTTGGCTTCTAAAATAGTTTTGGTGTTTCTCTGGTTTTTGTTTGTTTGTTTGGTTTGCTCTGGTCTAAGCAGTTGCACAGGCTCTCGAGTGGATCCCTGAGAGGGATGAATATACGGTAGTGTCTGATGAACACACATTATTATATTAACATGAATTTTTTTTAAAGAGTGGATCTCATATTATCCAGGCTGGCCTTGAACTCATCATGTAGCTGAGGATGACATTGAGCTTCCAACCCTCCTGCTTCTGCCTCCCAAGTGTTGGGATTGCAGGTGTGCACAATTAGTCCTGGTATAATATAAGTTCTATTAACAAATGGTTTTTGTTTTATTTCTAGATCGTGTGGATAGGTTGGAGAGTCTCCACTGACCCAGAATCCCATCTCTACCTTTCTCACGAACCAAGCTCCTCTCACTCGGCTTCATGGCTGTCACAGTGCACATATGCACTGTGAGGTGGAAAGCAGCCCTAGTTCTGAAGACAGCAACTCTAAATGCAACCTGTCTGAGGGGGAGTCCTGAGTGAACTGTGACCTCTCCTTCCCTTGGGGCCAGAAAGGGATGCAGCAGACATGAGTGCATGTTGCTGCTCTCTAGAGCAAGTGATGGGCTCAGTCCTAAGACAAGACAAATGTATACTCAGATGTTTGTAGTTTAGGGAGCATTGCATGATAAGGCTCCTAGATACTGGTGTGTTGGTGGCTCCAGGAAGTATGGTCATGGGCTTTGCCTCCTCAGTCTGTGTCCTTAAATCCATCTTGGGGTGGGTCCTTGAGTGACACCTGGTCTCCCTCACTTGCCTCCCCAAACCTTTCTCCAGCCTCTCACTTGAAAAAGTTCTCAGAGCCAGGCTTTACCAAGGCACATACCAGGGTGTTCCTGTAGGTAGGATGGGCCACTGAGATGTTCCCAAGTTGGACTCATCCGTTGTCAGCCAGCCCTGCACCCATGAATTTCCAGGATTCTGACTGTCCTTGCTTGCTCTGGGTCTTTGCCTCCCAAACTTCTGTTCATTCCTGCTTTTATCTGAGCATCCTCCACCCCTCACTCCTTGGCCTCCTTCTGGCCCCTCCTCTCTCACCTTAGCTATGTTTGGCCACACCCAGTGACAGTTACAACTGCCCACAGTGGACTGTTTAGAATTCTGCTTCCTCCCAGGCAGGGCTGGAGCAGTGGCCCAGTAGCAAGAACACGAAGAGACCCTGCTGGATGGCTGTAGAGCCCTGAGAGATGTCTACCCTCTCTACATGCTGCTGGGTAAGGCTATTGTGAGACTGAACTCAGTCATGCATGAGCTCAAATATGGTCAGAATTTGACACCAGCAGGGACAAAGTCCTCATCAATGGGAAGAACACTTCCTTCACCCTGAATGAGTATTCAGGGATAATGGCCTCTGAGTAAGGGGATATCCAGCCTTTTCCTTCAACCTGCAGGAGGGTCCCTCATATAGGGGTGATGCCTTAAACTGTCCATTTGGTCACTGAGATGGCCTAACTGGAGCCACCATCCACTGAGGAAGGATATTCTATGCTGGGAAGACAGGTCTGGCATTTCTTCCAAGTCTCTGTCCACAGGCTTGAATGTCCTGCAGAAGATTCTAGCCCTACAGAGAAATATTACAGCCTCCACCCAAACATAGGAACTACCGAAGCTCCTCCAAAGACTACAGGCATAGGTCCATATTGTCTGAGAAAACACACCCCTCTGAACACTCAGTTTATAGACACTCACCCTAGTGGGCCTCACAACACAACATGGCCTTCCATCCCAGCTGCCAGAACTGAGGGTCTTTTTCCTGAGTCTGGCATTTGCTACTATCTCCACTGAGCATCAAGGAATCGAAGGAGACCGTCCAGGGCTCGCCAGCCTGCCTTGGTGTCAGTTTCTGTTCCTATTTTACTTGCAATCTGAACTTCCCAGCTCTCTCTGCCTCACAGGCTAAATTCCTGCCCAGGATTGTTCGTCTCCAATGTCAAGAGAATGGTTTCGGTGCATTGTGTTCTGGAGGTGCTGGTGAAGTCCCACTTTTCACAGCCTCTAATAGGCTGATGCTCCAGCATAGGCGGATTAGGTTTTAAAAGCAGGCAGTTTCATGAACACAAGAAGGACCCACTCGGGAGGCAGAGCAGCCTTCCCTGTCCCATCAAGAGCAGCATCTTTTGACGCCTTCCTCTAACTCCACCCACACCTGTTTCCTCATTTCTCTATATTTAATGTACACCACAACCCAGAGCATCTAGGGTTAAACTGGCTGTGGCCCCAGCCTTTAGCCTTACAGTCCTGATCCCAACCTGCAGCTGCCTGGTCAAGATGTTTTTCATGACCTGAACATGGCTGCTTCCGTGTGCTCCACGTTTGCCACCTGTCCCTCCTTACCCACGGACATGGATGCCCTGCTGTCATTTCAGAAAACATAGCTGAAATTCTGAGACACATCTCCCCAAAACTCACCAGGCCTTCATATATACTGAGATGCATGTCTGAGCTCTTAATCTTCCTTCAGGTATCTCTTAACAAGGCCAGAGCTTGCAAGCATCTAGCCAGCAGTTCTTGCTAGGAGTTGGTAGCTGCAATCTGAGGGTCCATAGCTCACAGAGCACAGGGGGGCCCCAAACCCTTCCCATCCTGTGGGACATCCCCCTCCTTTTGCCCTTGCACCATAAGGTGTCTCCCCCAAAGCACCCCCATGCCGAGGGCCTTTTCTTTCCTAGGTATCACCGCTGTCCTCCCCAGGATGGACTCATAGCTTGCTGACACTATGTGACAGAAGCCACCCCCCAGCCCCCAGACAGTGAGCCCTGTCTACAGTTCACTGCCTGTGGTGCATAGATCTCCCCTCACGTCATATTTTCTCACAACATTTCTCACAAAGTGAAGACACTTTGAACTTGCCCTCTGTGGGCAAAACATGTGCTGTTGAAACTAGCCATGTCCTAAAGCCAAGCTCATTAGGATAAGGAGAGGAAGTGCCATCCCTACTCACCTGTGCTACCCTCAGTCCATAGAGCAACAAAACTTGTAGAGGGTCCTTTGTACCCACAAGGTTACCCTTCTCTTCCCTTTTCAGAGGCCCATTGCTCTGCAAGCCCAGACCTCTCTCAGCCCTGCTGAGCTGTTATGGATAAAGGCAGGCCTGGTCTTGGCCTTCTTAGTGAGTACGGTGCTCGAACTTAAACACTTGCAGCACTTAAACACTGGAGCTAAAGTAGAACAGGCCACAACTAGCTAACAGGAATCATCAGCCTGGCGTCTCCCGTGGAGCTGTGGACCAGGCCAGGCACTCCTCATGGCTTCCTCTGCAAGTTGCTGTCTGTTGTGTCTCAAAGGCATCTGATGACTTGTGACTAATGGCTCTCACACGACAAGTACAAAGCTGACTGGTTACCAAGGAGACAAAATGTTTACTATCTGGCCCTCTATAGAAAAGCTTGGCCGACGCTCGTGGAGACCCCTGGCTTTGCAACCTGCTACTAGAACAAAAGCCACCTACCTGCCTGCAGATCTCCAGGCCAGGGATCCCACCCTAACCCAAGAGGACAGGGAATGTGCATCAGGGCCAGGACATCAGGAAAAGCACCGCCCCCACTGTGGGAGGCTGACGTGACAGAGAGATGCTCCCCTTCTGCCTTCAACTGCCCTTGACTAGAGTGGGTCTGAGGTGGCTCCTGCTCTTCACTCCTCAGCTGGCATCTTGGACATGGCCCAGCTCCTTTTGGGGGCCTCCTACTGCTGGCTGCCACAGTTTCTCGGCATGCAACAGAACAAGGCCGAAAAGGAAAATGACACAGTTGCACCAGTGCCCACTCCGGCCCATGGGAAGGACTGCACCATGCTGTTCACGGATGGTACAAACCTACCTTCATTCCACCTGCTCAACAAAGACACCAGAGTACCTGTCGTTCAACAGCCCCACTCTGATACCCAGTCCAGAGCAGACACCAGCCTCCTCAGACCTTAATGGCCTCACACAGCTCAAATCCTATCACAGCTAGGATGCAGCTCAGTGACAGAGTCTCTGCCAAATCCTATGTCAGCCCCACCTCAAGCTCCCACAGCAAACCTCCAGGTAGCCAGGATCTTTCCACCATGTTCAGACACCTCTGACAGCAAGTAGCAACCAGGAGTTGTTGCTGCTAAGACCTCCTGAGAGGTCTTGGCTGACAGGCACTGGCACTGGAAAAGGGCCATCATGCCCCTGGCAGATAATGGAATCTGATCAGCGCTCACTGGGATTTCCAGGTTCTTGTTTCCCATGGAAAGAAATGGACAGGGACATGTGACTAGTAGTAGAAGCAGAGATGGTTTATTAAGGAAGAAAGCGCCTCCAGGGGAAGAAGTGGGCCAGAGTTTGAAGAAAGGGCAGAAGCTCAATGGCGCCAGAGCCTAGCTTTTTGTGAGTCTACTATGAGTTGGCCTTGGAGGGGACAGGCTCAAGTCCTCTCTGCCAATTGGTTTCTTTCATATGCTAATGCTGGCCTACCTCTCTGCCCTACTCTCCTGACACAATCACTGCTGTCACTAAGGGCCACAATGACTTTCCTTTTCCAGGTTCCAGGTCACAAGGCCAATGCCAGTAGTTCTGCATGCATAACAGCAGCAGACTAACTTTTTTTTTTTTTCAGTGATGTGATGAGCCTTTGGATGACTTTTGGACGACCCCTATTTGGACTGACAATGTCACAAAGACAGAGGGACTGGGGCCTGTGATTCCACAGGCACTTAAGTGGGCAGTGTTTGACACTATTTCTCAGAGGTAGCTTCCAGGCTTGGACCCATGCAGACTGGTCCTTGGGTGGGTCACTTTGGGGATCCCCAGAAAACAAATACCTTTTCTGCCCCCCTCACCCAGGCCTACCCAGAAGCCTGCCGCCATGCTCAGCTGGGGAGATGGTGAGACACACACTCCTCTCTGACCCACGGTACCCCCTTGCAGAGGGCTACCCCTGAGAACTGTGTTAGGAGGTGACTGGGCCCTGCCGTCCAGCACTGGCCCGAACCCGAGCACTCTAGGAGGTGGTTCTTGTGGGGTGGCCACAACAGTGAGTCCAGCTAATAAGGCCAAGTCCGAAAAATTTGACTCTCACCCAAGGGGACATACGCAGGGCAGGAACTTTCCTCCTTCTGGATATGAGCAGCAGGAAGGTGGTTGGGGGTGGGGTAGGAGCCTCTTAATCAGGCACAATGGATCAACTCCCAGTGGCCCAGGCATGCAGTGGAAGCACAATGTAAGACATAAGAAACTGGCCTCCTCCTGCTCACAGAACTACTGAAACCTAATCAGGCTGTCCCCAGGGATCAATGCTCTGGTGGTCATGGTCACCACAACAGTCTGAGGCCATTGGGGAATGACCCGTTGAGTGAACAGCATTCACATAGGTAGCCTCATATGTGAACAGTATTCATATAGGACTTCCATATCCCACTCCTCCTCCAGGGCTGGGCTGGGCTGCAGAGGTACAGCCTCCCTGGCCCCACCCAGATGTCCCTGTGCAGCTGAGGATAGAACAGGCACCTAGAGACTTTTGCTAACAGCCCTGATTCCTCACTTTGAAGGCCCGGGACGAGAGCATCTCCACCTTGAGCACTTCACCTACCCAGCCACCTTCAAGGCTGAGAGCTCAGAGATTAGCCATTGTCCTACACCTGACTCCAGGGGCAGGAAAGGCTCGCAGGACAGGCCGCTTCCTCAGAGGAGGGCAATGGTCTATGAGGACGAGGCTGTACTTTGGCCAGGACTGCTTCATTACACATAGTGCTCGCCCGCCCTGCCCCCAATTCTGTTTTAACCTAAAGCTCATGTCAGAATCCCAAAGATGACTTGGGAGCTTGTTAAATCTGTTCCTGTTTCTATGGTGGCCACGCTGATTAAATTTTCTACTTTGTACCACTGTTTGTTTCATTGGTTACCACTGATGATGATGGGTATCAGGGTTTGGTGGGCACCTCTGGAGGGCTTCCAGGTTCTTGTATCCCATAACAAAGACTTGGACAAAGGCACTCGAACACTAACAAACAAAGCAAGTAAGTGTATTAAGAACGCATCTCCAAGGGAGGAAGTGTGGTGGCGCAGAAAGAAAGCTGAGAAGTTCAACATTTGCTTCACCTACCTAGGGTAAGTTTTAGGGGGTGCATTATGTATAGACCTTTGTCACAAGCACTTCATTATGCCAGAGGACTTTGACCGAGATGCCTCTCAAGGGTGGCAAGGTATTGATAAAAGCCAACACCAGAATGATTTTGACTGCTGCTTTAATCACATAAATATCTAAGCATTGCATAGCACATTATACATCTCATGGGGGATACAACCTGACCGCAGGTACGGGCTCGGACACGTTTTGCTTCCAGTGTTTCAGTGTCTTCTAGGTCCCCGAACTTCACAGTTCCCGCTGGGCCTCAGACGGGTCTTCTGATGACATGACAGGCCTTGGAGCTTCTCTGCTCCAGCCAGGCCTCAGTTGTCAAGGAAGCTGCGGTTGCTCAGAAGCCGCCTTCCAGGGCCGGTCTGATAAGGGGGTCCTCACAGGTCCAGCTTGTTAAGGTGGCCTGGGCTTTTCAAGCAGCTGTTCGGGAATGGGCTGGTTATTGGCGATCTTGCGGCTTCCTCACTTAAGAGTGTAGCCCGTCACAATGGGCTCAGGCGGCAGTTTTTATACACTTTTTCAGGGCATAGTTTTAGCTTATCACACCTTCACACGCACCAGCTGCTAATCAGCTGGCATTACCCAATTCACACACGCCAGCTGTTAGTCAACTGATACTTAATTTCACTACTTAATGCCTTAAAAGTAATATTTATTACTAATATCTTCTAACTCTGACAGCTCTGCTGTCGTACAAACTCTTAATGCCTTAAGGGCGTTACCCAGTCACTATCACCAAAATGTCTCTCAGTTTTGCTCCTGACAGCTCTGCTGTCTTACAGCTCCTTACAGCCTTCTTTGTGGTTCATCTGTGGATGCTTTTCCTGCGTATCCTGTTACATGGAGATCATAATGGGTCACTTTTGAATATTCTGGAATTCCTTTGTGCTTTTTCTAGTAGCTTCAGCCAGTTCTAGTCAGCCTTGCTAGTGGATGAGCTGTTGAAACCATCTTGTTTTCACCAATACCATGAGGTATTTCTCATGTACTAGCTTTACATCTTTTTTTGTAAGGCCTTCCCGATCTCACACTGTACCCAACTCTCCCACCTGGACTCCTCCTTGAGAGCTGTGGTCCCAGAAATCTTTACAGGGGCCTGGAAGACAATGATACATTTTAATGCCTTTTTATATTTCTTGCTGTGAAGGGGCACAATCTCTGCCTAAAAGGGACCACAAAACTCCCTATTCTAGTCAGTGACTGGAGAGATTTGGACCTTGTGTAGTAGGAATTTGCTGAAATCCCCATCTCCCAGCGAGTTTACCCCTGTATCCTAGAAGATACAAAGTTTATAAAGAGGTTAAAAACACAAGATTCAAACAATATGATTGTGCCCATCAATGACTCCTAATGGGGCAAGAGCCATGAAAGTTATGACCACGTATGTAGTCCCAGGAGCACCATCCTTGTATAGTGTGGTCCTGAGTTCTATCCCAGGTTGTTCTTTTTAACACTGATAGTTATACATTGAGAATGTGAGAAGGCACAACATCTAATTGTGAACTAGGTTAAAAGAAAAATAGCTGGGGTTGTAATCATTATACAAAAAGCGACAAAGAAAAACCGAGTACATAGTAGCTGCAGATGCTAGCAGGTGCATTAATCTGTCATCTTTACATTTAAAAGATGTTTTTCTTGATTAGAGTAAATGTTTAATGTTTTTTAAGTTTCCCAGGATATGTGTCCTTCAAGATGTTCTTGACGCTGTAGAGATTCAGAGGAAAGAAATTGTATTCTAGGGATGAACTTTGTAGGTCTATGTGGAGTGGAAGTCCTGGGGAGAAGCCAGCAAACTTCAGGAGCTATTTACCTCCTGGATGAAGCTTGTCTTTCACATTGCTCTGGCTGCTCTAACCCACATGGCTATAGTTTATAAGCATCCCAAATATACACGTGCTGTGGGTTGAGCAATGTCCCCTAACTTTTGAGTGAGGATGCCCAATGTTAAGGCCTATTATTAGACCAATAGGGCAAGTCCCTAACAGGAGCACCCCTGTATTAGGACAATTAGGCAAGATGTCAAAGCTGAACTCTCAAGAGCAATAATTTTCTGAGACTCAAGTCCTTCCCTTGAGCAATAGAGGACTCTTGAAACTCTCTGTTGGGACCAGAATTGAGACAATGATCATACCTTGACCATTTATGCATACCTCTGATTATTTAAATTGAAAACTGGTGTCAGGACTGTAAATATGGACCTGGAACCACTAGATTTCTCGGTTTGCTTTTTCCAGCATGGCAACATTGATTAAACCTCTTTTCTCTTTCTCTATCATTTCATATCAAGTTACCAACCAGGATTTTTGGCCAAACACTCCACTGTTACTTTTAGTAAAAATTTCAATTTATGGGACCATTTACTTATAAGCCACTTGGATACCATGTAAACAATGTACAAACCAACACATGTAGACTATACATAGTCACACACAACCACACGTATAGATTTAAATGCCAAAGATTTTATAGCTCTAGATTTTATCACTTTCCAGTTTTTTAGTCTATTGATCTGATTATTTCCTCCCTAACATTGAGCAATTTTTAATCCAAAACTGTCCTCTCAAGGACCTTTAATGGAAACACAGGAGGGCTTAAACCTTAATAACAGAAACAAAATTGAAAGCACCCCAGTGCTATGGACAAGCATAAATATTTAGGAAGCAATTTGACAGCATGGCCACTTAGCAAAGTAACAACAGGTTCAATATCCAGGGCCTATGAGTTCCTCAGCCATGGCTTTTGAACAGGATTATAATACAGCCATTTCCTCATGTAGAGCAGGACGCAAATCCAGTCAGAAGGCACTTTCCCCTCTAACAATCCTGCCACTATTGCCTTGTGGGCACAACTTGCTGGGCAAATTTAAAAAAAAAAAGCAAATGGAGGGTTTTATTTCCATTTCTATCCTGGACCCCTCACTCCAGGCTGTATTTTATTACCTGGGAGAGTAAATCCACACCCGAAGGATGGAAGGAACTGTGAACAGTAACTGAACCGAACTTGACATATGTAACCACTCTCCTTGATCTGTGTGTGGGGTTGAATTTGCAAAGATAATAGCTGGCAGATCATTTTCTTGGGATGTAAACTGAGGCGAGATATCAGGGCTCTTTAGGAGATGATAACTAATCCTTTAAGGCATCACAAGCCATTAGCTTGTGGACATGCTCCAGGCTATCAGAATCTGATCTTAGAGTATGGGGGATGAGGTCAGTTTTTGTTTTCAGGTTTGTTTTTGTTTTTGTTTTTGTTTCTCTATAGTCCCTCTGACAAATCAGCAGGGTCAAATCATAAAGATCTTCTTTCTGGAACTGCTTCATAACTGAGAAGTGAGAAAGGATGCTAAGGGACCTGCTTGGTGCCTCTCTGACACAAAATCCTAGGATCATAAGGCTAAAAGGATTGAGCTGTGTTTTTGAGAAGGAGGTGGATGGCTACCACAGAAAGCTGAAGGTCATCCCATGATGTCATTTGGAGGTCAAGTAGCAGTGAAATGGCAACTATTGAAAACCCTGAGACAATCCCATATAGAGCTTAATAGCCTGTAATCTAAAGGTATAAACATACCAGAAGGCTAAACAAACAGAAGCCAGTGTCGCAGTGACTTTCCTGTTGTCATGATAAAATACCTGTACCTTAGGAAAGTAGGGTTTACTTTAGCCAACATCCCAGGGTCGTATCTATCTCTGCGAGGAAGTCACAGTAAAAGGCACTTGCAGTTAGGAAGCAAAGAGTTATCACTGTATGGCAGACTCCACCAAACTGAACCAGGAAGTAAACACACTTCACATGTCTGGGAAAGCTGAAACAAAGTTCACCAGGGCCCTCCCTGGAGTCACAGAAGCAGGGAACCACCGAGGTGGCTGACTAGCACTCAGGTGGATCTCCGTGAGTTCAAGGGAAGCTTAGCCTACAAAGTGAGTCCAGGATAGCCAGGGCTGTTACACCGATAAACCCTGTCTCAAAACACTGTCTTTTTTTTTTTTTTTTTTTTTTTTTTTTGCTGAGGGCAAAAAAGAATCAGAAACCTGCTTGTTCAGGAATTCCACAAAAACACTAAACTGAAAGCCATAATATATATGCAAAGCACCTGGCATGTAGACCCTTTGAATGCTTCTTCTGTGAGTTCACCTTAGTTTGCTTATGTTGATTTAGAGGGCCTTGTTTTCCTGGTATCCTCCATCCCTCTGGCTCTTACACTCTTTCTGTCTCCTCTTCCTCAGGGTTCTCGAGTCCCAAGGGGGAAGGATTCAACAGAGACATCCCATTTATTGCTGAGTGTTCCAAGGTCTCTCACTCTCTGCGTATTGCCTGGCTCCGTATCTGCTGCAGGGGAAAGCATCTCTGCAGATGGCTGAGCAAGTCACCGATCTATGAGTATAGCAGAATGCTATTAGAAGTCACTTTATTGTCTGTTGTTGTTGTTATTGTTAGAACAATAGTATTTAGTTTTATGTTAAATCCCTGGGCTATCTAGCTTCTGGTTCCAAGTAGTGCTGGATAAGTGTCCCATCTCATGGAGAAGGTTTTACTCAAATCAGATGTTGGTTGGTCACTCCCACGAGCTTTGTGTCACTATTGCCCTAGTATTTCTTGCAGGCAGGACACCACTGTAGAGGAAAATGTTTCCAGATGACTTGGTGGTTATGGTTCTCATTTGGTAGTGTGCAGAATACCTTCTTGTACCAAAGATGCTAGAACATGGGGGTGAAGGCTCTGTATAGGCACCAGCTTGGCCTCTCCATGTTCATTGAGTTCTGTAGGTGTTGGGACCTTGCTGTCACTTTGTGGAGAACAAGCAACAGTGTAGACAACAGCCTGGATTGGGGGATTTCCATGAGACCCCTTTGGCCAACAACTCAATTAGTTGTAATCCAATCCCTGTACTGGAAACTTCATTTGGTGATAAGAGATGACATGTTGGGACTCTGTCTCTCCCATTATTTGGCTATTTCATTCCAATTGCCCCTATTTATGCATATATTTTAGGAAGCTTCTACTGTCTTTGGCTTAAATACTACCTGTCAAATTGTCCTGTCTTTCCCTATGTTCCTCCCTTCTCCCCCCAACTCCCCACTTGATTCTCCCATTCCAGCACCCCCATTTACCCATATCTATCTATTCTGTTTCTCATTCCTAATGGATCTATTTGTGTCACCTCGTCCCTTACTGTATACTTATCTTCTGTGGTTCTACAGACTTTAGCTTGATTATTATTGACTTCACAGCTAATATTCACATACGGGCAAACACATACCATATTTGTTTTTCTAGGTGTAGGGTACTTAACTCCGAATGATTTTTTTTTAGTTCCATCCATTGCTGAAAGCCAGCTTCAACACCACATGGTAAACTGAGGCTATGTGTAGAGTCAGCGGGGGTCAGAGTTGATGGCTTCTGGTGGTGGTGATGGTGCTACCAATAGTCACCAACGACTAGAGAAAATGAAGGAGAAAAAAGACCACACACACAGACACACACACACATAGACACACACAGACACACACACACACACACAGACACACAGACACAGACACACAGACACACACATACATAGACACACACACACAGACACACACACACACATACACATAGACACACACACAGACACAGACACACACACACACAGACACACACAGACACACACAGACACACAGACACACACACAGACACACAGACACACACACACACAGACACACAGACACACACACACACACACAGATACACACACACACATAGACACACACACACAGACACACAGACACACACACACACACACGCACACACTAGATGGATGAAGTAAGACAAGCTCCAAACATGCAAGTTCTAACAAGCTTCAAAAACTTTACACAGACAGACAGGTATATATATTCACACATTGGGTGGATGGAGAAAAGCTTCAACGAGCAAGCTCCAACCACTTTGCATATATACATATATGCATATACACATCTGGTGGGTAAAGTAAACTTCACAGGCGCCAATAAGTTTATTTTTTTCTCCACAGCTTATATATCTCAGCAAAATCTTTCAAGTACTACAAAAATCACAGTGTGTACATTCTATCTTTAAGTTAGTGATTAAAATGAGTGTACGTAAGAAAAACATGTTCCTCAATACCCTCACGTATTATGGGTGAAAAACAAATGTGAAAAACAAATTATTCCCAAGAACCCATATACAACTTGTTATAGATTAACAAAGGGTAAGCAAGCAAGGTAATTTTCTCACCCAGTTTCTCTTTACTGGCAGGCTGTAATTTGCAGTTACAAAGAAAGAATCAATTATCTTATAAAAATAATCTTATAAAATCTAAAAAGAATCACAAATCTAAACTTTGATATAAAAACAATCAGCCATTTCTACTTTAAACCCTCAAGGTGCACATCTATTCACTAACAATTTTTATTAAATCATATCAGGAAGCTGAGGGCAAAAACGGGTACAAAAAATTCACCTTGAAGCTCAGCTTCAGGGAAAATAACGTCAGCTAGTGTTAATTTGAGCTATTGTTCTTGCTCCCTCACCTCAAAAAGTCCCTAGTTCAAGCATTAAGAGTGTCCTTTTCTGAACTTCAGATTGTTCCTCAAGATTTTCTACGTCAAAGCCACTGATAAAAACATCTTTGCCTAGCCTTATTAAACAACCTATTTTCTAAATTCTTTCTAAGGTAGTAGTCATTGCTAACAATCTGCATCTCTAGATTCTTTCCAAAGGTGGTAAATGAAGCATTAATCTGCTCCTGCAACAATGCCTGAAAGAGATCAAGCATTATTATTTTGATACTGCCCAGTAAGGGGGACAACTCACACATTGTGAGGGATGTGGTAACTAGAGGGCAGAGCATTGCTCCACAACAGCATAAGGTCCTCAGGACACATAGTCCTCAGGCTCTGCCTCCGCAGGCACATTTACCGGGCTATGCTAGCAGGTGGGCCGCATTCCATGAGTTCTAAAGTCCTTGGTTGTTCTTCTCACACGGGCCTCAGTATATCTATTTACCTGTGAATTTCATAATGCCATTAGTGTGTGTGTGTGTGTGTGTGTGTGTGTGGTTTTGTGAGACAGGGTTTCTCTGTAGCCTTGGCTGCCCTGGACTCGCTTTGTAGACCCGAGTGCTGGAATTAAAGGCATGCACCACCAGGCCTAGCTGTAATGACATTTTCTTTTAAATGGCTGATTAATACTCCATTATGTAAAAGTAGCACATTTTCTCTATCCATTCTTCTGTGGAGGGATGTATAGATTGTTTACAATTTCTGGCTACTATGAATAGGCCCACATCACTTACTCATTAAGAAAACAGGACTGCCCACAGGCTAGCCTCACAGGCATTTTCTCAATTGTGGTTCACTCTTTGCAGATGACTCTAGGGTGTGTCACGCTGATTTAAACAAACAAACAAACAAGCTAACTAACTAAAATAAAACTAACCTATACACAGAGTGGGCTTTAGGAAAGTTATTTGTATAGCACAACCTTGGTCATGAATTTCTGTCAAATGCAGTTTTTAATAAGTCACAGGTTGCTTTCTGATGCTCTGGAGTGTATCTACTCCAGTGACCCTGACCAGTTCTAGTTGGCCTTAGCCAGTAGTGGTATGGGGTTCAGCCTTCCTTTTTGTCAACAAGTTTTTCTAGTATATTATTTTTAGCATTTGTTTGTTTATTTGGGGCCAGAGGACAACGTGTACAATATGGTTCTCTCCTACCACTATGTTGGTTCCAGGGATTGAGCTCAGGTTGTCAGGCTTGGTTGCAAGCACCTTTACCAGATGAGCCATATCACTGTCTCATCATTTTTTTAAACTGTAATAGTTTTGCTTTTGTGCCAAGACTGTCCTTCACTTTCAGGCCCATCTTCTGCAACATCAGGACCCATGGCTGAGCCTAGCCTGTGGGAGCATGGGATTTTCCCAAAAAACTGAGCTTACTTGAGGTGGGTCAAGTTCTGTCTTCATCAAGGCTCTGCTGGTTCAGTGGGCAGGAAACCTACTACTACACACTAGGTGTGGCTTCAGGAGTCCCAAATGATCTGTTCCTTCCCCTTCTGTCTCTTCTGATGGTCAAGCTACTTAGAATAAGGTCTGTTCTTGTAGTCCAGAAGCAAGTACTCAGAAAGGAACCATAGATACATACATGTATATCATATATTTTTACACTCTGTAGATACATCATCCCATACAAGGTAAAGGCTCAGAGAATATTGCGGAAGAGAGGGTGGAAAGAATGGCAGAACTGAAGGAAGAGTGGCTAAGAGAGGGAGAAACGCCATTTCCTCCAGCCTAAGACGCTCATCAGCCATGAATAGGGAAACTGCTGCTATGATCCACAGTCACGGCAATGAAACTGTACAATACTACTGTGGTAATGCTGGTCACAAAGCTGTTAACACTCCTACTTAGAAGGAGACAAGGGTCAATGGACCTGGGGTCCCAGCCATGGCTCCCAGCTGCATCTAGTCTGGAACAAATGTCTGGGGTATATATGAGGTGGAAGTGTACTAGGAATTGACAATCTAATGGTGCAGTTTTTGTGATTGTCACCTAGGCTGAGTGTGCCTTTTCAGTGATTAGGCCACCTAAGAGTCACCATGCTTTGATTCACCAGTCTATACTTGGATGGAATCCTTTCTTTAGTGTCTACAGGGTGAACAGACTTGGTTTCTACAGAAAAGTTCATAAAAAAAAAAAAACAGATGTCAATTAGGCAGTAAACACTGGATGAAGTGGGAGCGGGGAGAGCCAACCACCAGTTGGAGAAACTCTGGCTCTGGGTATGGCTGCAGCATTTGGGCCAAGACAAAAGACAAAGCACAGAGAGAGAAGGCTATGACACCTCCAAATGTGGAGCTGGCTTCGTGGCTGATCCTTGTCTCTGCAGCCAGCACAGCCTGGGGCCACATCCTCAGAGAGTGCAGGTACCAAGCCAAATGTCAACCTTCCTCACAGCCAAACTCCAGCAGACCACTACCACAGCCATTGGCTTTGTGATCAACAAGCCCATGCTACCAAGAAGCTCAGGACTTCAACAGCTGTGTTACTGCTGAAGTGTGGCTTTGTGACCGTGGGGTCTCCTGAGCTAGAATCTTCCTGAATACAGAGCCAGAGCAGCATCGAGAGCTATGGGCCTTAGAGGGCAGACTTTCAGATCACTGCTGCTTCCCTCTTGCCCAACCCTACACAGGAAATGAAGTTTGGAGGTCCCAAAAGGAAGCAGCCATTAGAGGGTCCTCTGAGATAATGTCTCTTGGCTCCTTGTTCCTTCTTCACCTTTCACACTTGGAACTGGGTGCCACCGAGGGCCTTGCCAGGACTGACTCCAGGGAGAGCTCTAGGTGAACTCAGTAGCTAGCCATCAAGGCCCCACTCTGTTGCCCTAGGGGTTCTTGATGTGGGATGGCAAGTATGTGGTCTTGTTCCAGGGCTCTTTAAGTTGGACTTTAGAGTCTCAGTCCTCTGGCCCTTTCAGGGGAGCACATACAGCCTCTCTAGGCCACCTGGTATCCTAGAGTGTTCAAAACCCACAACAGGTTCAGGCTGATTTGGAGGGTCCTGGCTAATATCACAGGTTTCTCTGGCCCTTGGCACTTGCTCACTTCTTCTAAGTGAGGGTCAGGCTCTGAGAATCTTGGCTCTTGTGGGGTGTATTAGAGGATGTGGCTGGCATGGATGCCTCTTGGAACTCCTTGGCCATGTAGTAGTAACAGATGGCATCCAGACAGCAGTTGACGTCTGAGAGTTTGCCTGTGATGGTCAGGGCACGGCTGAAGGTGTCACGGGCAGCACAGGTGTTCAGGCCCAGGGAGAACTGCACTGTCAGGACCACATGCAGCGGCAGGAAGCAGATGATAAACACAGCCAGATTGGCCCAGACCATGCGGGTGGCCTTGTGGGTGGCCTCTGCCTGCCCCACATCAGTGGTCAGCCTCCGCCCCAGCGCAGCCACCACCTGTAGTGAGCAGAAGACCACCACGGCCAGCGGCAGGTAGAATCCCAGCAGCGAGAAAACGGTGGTGAAGTTGTGCCTGCTGGGGCTCCTGAAGCAGAAGCCGCCCTCCTGTAGCCCCAGGTGCCAGCGCACCACAAGGGAGGAGACCACCACCACCCAGAGGGCTACACACACTGCTGCAGCCTGCCGAGGGGACCGCAGCTCACGGGCGTGGAGCGGGTGCCGCACTGCCACATAGCGGTCCACGGCAATGGCGGTGACCAAGCTTATGCTCATGTACCTGTTGGCTAGGTAGATGCCCTGTGAGAGCTGGCAGATGGGTGTGTCTGAGGTGTATCTCAGGGAGTACAACATGAACGGCAAGGAGCAGAGCAGGCAGAGGTCAGCCACAGCCAGGTTGGTCATATAGACGCGGGTCTCTGTCCACTGGTGCATGCGACAGCAGAACACCCAGAGTGCCAGGCCATTGAGCAGCAGGCCCAGCACCAGCAGCAAGACTGAGTAGGTGATGAAGACATAGTTGACTGGAGCAGGCCACGCGAGGGCTTTACAAGTTGCATTCATGGTTCTAGGGATGCAAAAGGGACAGAAAGTAAGGGTAGGTGGAGGGAGGGGTCCCAGGGTAAGGCCCTGCCCCCATGCCAAGGCCTGCCCATCTTTGTGTGTTTCTGGAGCAGGCATCCAGCCCACTGTGTCCCTACTCCAGACATATGAAACTCCCTTTTCAAAGAAACCATAGAAACTGTAAAAACCTCGAAGTCACCCTCAAGGCCTAGCCTCTACTCACTGGACAGGTAAACAAAAGCCTCCAGAAATGATGGGAAGACCTACTGTTGCTGTGATCAGCCCAATGCTAGAGACAGAATGACCTCTCCCATCTCCCTAGCCTTCCTCTCCTTGCCCCAGCCTGTTTCAGGTTGAGACAGAGGCAGGCAGAGTATCTACAGGTCTTGTCCAGGAAACCTCCAACTCTCTAGAGCTCAAGTCCTAGGCAGAGACCAATGCCTACCAGCCTTACCCAGCATGCAGCTCTGAGAAGGAAGGCCTCAGAGGCAGCTCCATCTATGGGCCTAAGGATCCCAAGACTGGGCCTTGCACCTTTCTGCCCCCACCTACATCCAATTCACAGATGTTGCTAGCACTTAATCTGCTTGGTCTCTCCCCAAAACACAGGACACAGAGGGTATTATAGCTCAAGGCTGCCTCTGGAAAGCGATGGGAATTTCTGTTGTGCCACCACTAGGTCTGCAGCAGGCCGAGGGCCCATCCCAGGCTCATGTCAGAGATCAGGAGGTCTACCTGAGCTCAGAGGTACACAGTTCCCAGTTTTAACAGCCCTGCCCCTCCAGGACCTGGGTGTGCTCAGAGGCTCCTGTCACCGCCGTTGTCAGGAACATCCCAAGGCCACCTCTACTGTCCACACTGGCCCCTCCCTCCCCTGTCCATGTTCTGCAGTGAGCTCAGCAAACCAGATGGGTTGGGCAGTGGTCTGACATCTAGGATATGATGGTGGCACAGCGATCAAATGCCCTCACCCATCTTAGTCTCGGGCCAGCCTCAGCTACCCCACCGTAGGGGTGCTGCTGTGAGTCCACAACACTGAGTGGGAACTGACTCAAGAAAATGAGCAAGGGTCGAGTCCAGGCACACTGGACATGTTCCTTGTTGAGGACCAGGACCAGGAAGGGCTGCAGGACTGGGTGGGTTGTAGGTCTAGGGTTTACTGCAGGGGCTTTCTGCCTGGGAAGATGACAGAGAATTGGGTTCACCAGGGAGAGTCAGGCCCAGGCTGGCTCTCTGCCTTGGAAACATGGAAAGCATGTGTTTTTCCCCCACACAGGAAGTGGATAAGCACCCGATCCAGTGATTGCAGACAGGGAGGGTAATGGGCACTCGCTTGAGCCAGGGCTCATTTCCTCTCTGGTCCCCAGGGAACCGACAAGCCCACAGTCCATTAGAGAAGCCAGGCACAGATTCCAGCTGAGATCAGTATTCAGCTATCATATTTTTGTGTCTAGATTCCATATCTGCCAGATTAGAAAGGCCTATTTGCCAGCAATCACAGTTTAATGAGCCCTGTTTTTCCCCCCTTCAGTACTACCCAGAGTACTGAGGCCCCTGGGGGGACCCTGAGCCAGGCTAAGATCTAAGGACCTCAGAATCTCTAAGATGTTCCTTTCTTCTCCTCACTCCCAGATATGCCCACCCAGAAACAACCTGTGGAGCCTCCGGGATAATGGCTGGAATTTGTTCAGTGTCCGATAGGAGCCCCTAGGGACCTGGGCTGCCTATGGGGAGGGGCTCCATCATCGCTCCCACTGGAGGCTTCTCGGCGGCCTGAAGCCTGTGGAGGTAAGATGTAGGACCACTGCTCGGCCTCTCTCCCACATGGCTGCATGGAGGCCTCCTGTTACATACCCAAGCTTGAAACTTTCAGATTGGTCTCAACATGGTCCAGCATTTTGTAGGGTCAGCTCAAAACCTCTGTCTACTTAAAAAACAACACAGAACTCTAAGGAAGAAAGATTCAAACATTCCAAGAGGCCAAGGTGCGCACACAGCTTGGAAGAAACACACTGCTCAGGAACCCTCATCCTTCAGGACACGTTACATTCAGGATTTCAGTACCAGGGTCCAGCTGCAGCCAGCATGTCCTGGCCTTGCCTCAGTATAGCACAGGGGACTGCAGCCAGCACACTCCCAACTGCCTCAGAGTTGCTGGTAGGTTGCCGTCAACAGGCACTTGGCATTCATCACACAGCCGGGGCTTGGATGCTCACAGTTTGGTTTGGAGAAGCTGCCAGTGGCTGCTGGTGGGGAGATGGCACTTTCAGGCTATAGTAACTTCTACCCGGTGTGTACTATGGGGCTGACGTGGGGAGGGAAGCCAGCTGTGCACAGGGCAGTTCCTTTCCTCTACCTCTACTGGCAAGGTCGAGTCCCCTCATACACAGCTGAAGCAGACACCTGCCCTGTGGGTTCAGCACTGACTACCCATGAAAGCAGTCTGTAGAGGCAGGTGGAAAGCCTGAGCCCACCTGAGTCCAGCCCTGGGCCACCCTGATGTCTGAAGAGGGACCCACAGACCCCCAAGTGCTTGTCTGCTCATAAGCAGGCCCAGGGGCCCCACCACTGGCTGAGATGTGGGGACAGGAATGAGGCACTCTCAGTGAGAAGCTGCAGATGCTCTGGAACCACAGGGGCTCCAGCCTGGACCCCTACAGAAATGCCATAGGCCCTACAGAAGGCGTGTGGCTGGAAACTTTTTTTTTTCTAGTTTGCAAGTGCAAGACACCACATATAAAATAGACTTTAAGGTCTCAGATGCAGTCAGCACTAAGGCCTGGAAACATCCTGAGCATACCCCAGTCCCTACTGTGCTCAAGCATGCCCACCTGACACAGCCCAGCTTAATGTCACCTGTGTGACACAGCCCAGCCCTATCTCATCTGGGCAGACCCGGCCCCAGCCCAGCCCCATCCTCATCTGACAGAGCCTTACCCATTCATCGTCCGGCCTGCAGCCCCGCATCAAGTGATATATCTCACACAGCGCTGACCCCTGTGGAAGCCCCGGGCGACATAGTCCATACACCTGTTCTCACCGGGGCTGAGGATGGCAGGCCTCACAGCTGGGTGTCTTAAGCTCTGCCCCTGACGTAAATTGAGTAGGCTGTTGCGCTTATTGACGGCAGCAACAGGGAGGTGGCAGCTCCCCGCCCCCAGTGCCTGCACTGTGTTTACCAGTTCTGAGGCTGGTCTGCAAAGTGGGGATTTCTGGAAGGGAAGCTGGTACCTGACACCTACTGAGAAGCAGCAAAGGAAGCATTTGCTCTGGAAACAACTTGAAATGGCTAGGCAGGCAGCTCAACCCCACCCAGCTTCCTCTTCCTTTGGCTCACTTCATTCTTCTTCATCACCACAGGGTGGGTCCCTGCAGTATCAGTGATTACAAAAATGGCACTCTGCACCCTGCTCCCTGGCTGGAGACAGCAATGCTCCTCTTCTTCCACGCTCATGAAGAAGTTTTTGACAGTCACGGCACACATTCCTACCTGACAGATGACCCAATCAACATGTATGGCTATGATAGAGGTAGGTCTGGCTTTGCCAGCCCACAGACAAATCCTGACAGGTTACTCCTGACCAGCTATCAGCCCAACCCAGTTCCTCAGAAGCCTTTCTAGGGCTCATTCTCTCAGTCCAGGATATTTCCTTATGCCTGTGGGCCTTGGTAGGCTTGCTTTGCCACAAACATTTTCATGCAGAGTTCAGGGGTCTTTCCCTACGCCACATGCCACACTCACCTTCCCAGCCCCCACCAGCTAAGTGCTGACGACCCCACAGCCTCTCACTGCAGAGAGTGTTTCCATCTTCAAAGACAGCAAGGGGCTAGGAAGAGCCTCATTTCCACCCTCCCCACTTTCCAGAGATGGAAACTGAGACCCAGGGAAGGAATTTATTAGCTAGTGTGTCATGGTTAGTGGCAGGTTTGGGACCAAGACCGTAGGCCCTCGTATCTCAGGCTGAGATCTCTGCACAAAGGGAAGCCAAGCCTTAGTTTGGCTTCAACTACTTCTTCCACTGTTTCTACAGGCACAGCCTATGCCATTGATCACCTTTCCAGACCTCAGCCCCACCACTCAGCCTGATATGGAGAATCCTACCAAGGACCACAGTGCTTCCAGGAGAAACGTCCCTTCTCTAGGTTCGGGACTGGGTACCTTGCCATCTCCCCACATCAACCTCTGGCCATGGGATCTGCCCTGTGGGTCAGTAGAAGGTGCTGCTGGGTGGAGGCTTGGTCACCTACCATCATGTGGACTGGCTCTCGGGGCAGACCATCACTCCAGGATAGAGTCTCTTCCCTTTGGCTAGAGAGCTGAGGCAGCAACAAGCAACATCAAGACCCCTCCCTACTGGACTTCTCCCCAGCAGCAGCCTAGTGAGCTAGATGGCTCTATATTCCAGAAAGACACTGACCATGTGGAGGTCATGCTGGGCTCTGAGGCACCATTTTCTTTTGGATAGGGCAAAAACTGCCCTCAACCCTGTCTCCATACACCACCAAGCCTCCACTTGTACACTGACCTAGGCTCTGCAGGGCTCTCAAGGCAACACATGCAGGCTGTTCTATGGGGCTGCCCAGCCCTTTTCTCAGAGGACTTAGATCTCTAGGTCCCAGAGACCTGGCCATTGCTGGTCAGATTTCAGAATTGAGGCCAAATGCACACTTGCCCTGCTGGACAGCTTCAGAATCATATCTGACTGGTGCCTCTTGCCTCTACCAGCCTCAGACCCTGGGCCTGCCTGCCCAGCTTGGCAGCCCTCACCTCCTCCTCATATGATGAACCTGTTAAGCCCACACCAGGTCCAGTCTCTCTTTCACTGCCTGTAAATCAGGTTGTAGCTCTCAGCTACTGCCCCAGACCACGTGTGCTGCCATGTGCCTTGCCATGATGTTCATGGATCCTCTGAAACTCTAAGGAAGCCCCAGTTAAATACTTTCTTTTGTAAAAGTTGCCGTGGTCATGGTGGCTCTTCACAGCAAAAGAACACTGCCTAAGACAGGTGCTTAGGCCTGCAGGCAGTTGGAGCACAATGCCCTCCCCTTGAGGATACTGTGGCCACCTCCAGAGCCCGAGTCTGAGGCTGTATGGAGCCTCACCTTCCATCCGCCTCCTTAGGCTGACCTAGCGCCTACGGCAAAAGAAACCCTAAATGTGACCCTGTCCCTGTTGACATGATACACACAGATGTTTTGCATCTGTCTTACTAACTCAATGCCTTAAGCATTGTTTTGTTTTTCTTCTTTTTCTTGAAGTTTATTTGTCTTAGGGCCTCTTAAGTCCTGTGCACAGCTAGTGACCATTTGACCACACACAGATGACATAGCCACAGGAGACACGATCAGAAGATAGGACCCTCTGTGTCCTTGACCCTGGCTGTGCAAGATAGGGCTAGCAGGAGGATGTGCACTGTCTCCCAGTTCTATGCTGGCACTTTCAGTTCTCTCTTCACAGAGCCAGGTCTTGAAGAAACATCTTCCTGAAAGGGCCCCTCCCCCACCAGCTGCCCCAAAGCCTGCCTCTTACATTATTTTGCTGAGGGGTACATGGACTAGGATCCACAAGGGGTGGGTATGGAGTAGAGGTATACCCTCCAGTATGAACCTCACTCATCCGTTGACCCTGGGTGGTCCAGCCTCTCTCATTTTCCATTCTGCACTCACTCTAGGTCCTTCCTGGAAGACACCAGTCCTCAGCCTGCCAAGGCCACTTGCCTTTACTACACAAGTCATATCCCCATTTCACAGGACAACAAGGTGCCAGAAGCAGCAATGCCCTCAAACTCCACGTAAACTGAAGCCCCTCACCATCTCAGGACCCCAGGCTTCCCACCTCCTCAGTAAAATCCTATCTGGAAGCCTTCCCTGCTGTCTGGAAGATCCCAGTGTTCAACCCAGTATCCTTTCCAGGACGTGGCAGTGAGACACCCTGGGCACACCCTTCCTCCATCCATTCCCTCCCATCTCGGACCCAGCAGCCCCTGTGCAGGACTGGCTTCAGTGACCGCTTTGAATCTCGGTTGTCTGCTTTCTCTCCAGCTCTCCACTGGGGCTGCAGGACATTTACCACACCTGCTGCTGTCCTCTGCTTGTGCATTTGTCTCTCTGCAGCCTGATCCTGACAAAGGACACTTAGCACCAGGCCAGGCTGTGACTTTCACCTCCAACCCCAGAACCTGGGAAAAGCTGCCATCTTGGTGCTTGCCTCTGCAGGTCTTCTCAGGCAGTCAAATGGCATGGCCCAGACTTTTGTCTGGGGATGAACTCTTACAAAACTCTTATCTGCTAGCAATGAGGCACTCAAGTATCTGATGACAGTGGCGGGATCTGGGATGCTCCTGAAAGTCCTTGGTAGAGTAAGGCGGAGGGGGGGGGGGGAGTTGGATCTTCATTAAGCAGATGTGACAGAGGTGACCCTGTGGGGATGGGTGATTAGCTGCCTTTGGTCTGAGTTATCTGTGTATTTGAAAATTTCTATAAGTTTGCATGAATAAAGAAATGAGCATGCAGATGTGAGATAGTGTGTGAATAGTGAAGTCTGTTATTTAAACAGACAAAGTAGTCAGGCAGTTGAGGGACATGATGCCACAAGGCCAGTAACTCTGTTGTGGGGTCCCTTCAGTCTGTGACTTATATAGGCCCTTGACGGCTGAAACCCAGCTTCTCTTGGCCTTCTTTAGCAAAGAAGGCCCCTCCAGCTTCCCCAGCTTCCTGCTATGGCAGAAACTAGACCATTGAAAATGGTTTGAATTGTGAGTGGCAAGGGAGGCTTCCTCTGGGTGTGAGGGGACAGGAGGAGGACTAATTAGACAGGAAGCACTTTCTGTATCTTTTCCTAAACAAAAGTGCCCTAAGGCCACTGAGATCTACGCCGACTACACGTGCAGTCTTGTACCCACGCATGCCTTCCACAAAGCTCTGGAAGACAAAGGTGGGAGCAGGCCCTGAGAGAGCAGGCCCCGGCTAGGCCTGGGTTCCCTCACCTTCTCAGGTGCTGCCATGCCACACAAACATGTTTCTGTTTTCCACTCAGACTGTTTAAAATGATCATTTCAACAACAACAAAAAAAGTGGCAAAGGCAAGAAGGACCCATCTTGGTTTCAGGAAAGGCACTGAGTATGTTCTCAGTAGTCATATCTCTCTACTCATATGCCCAGGCTTCCTGGAGGTGAAGGCACAGACTCCTATTCACTCTCCCTGGGATGCTCTGGCTCTGCTCATCCTTGGCTGCCCCTCCTGGGTGCAGCTAAAAGCTCCTTCAAGGCTCTACCCCCAGAAGCGGGACCTCTCACTCCAATGTGACTAGTTAGTGAATTGCCAGGTACAATGATTACGGCCGTGATTTGGCTGAGGAGCCTTGCTCACATCAGCCTCTCCATCTTCACTGCCTCACCTCTGGCTTAAACACCACCTGGAGCTGATGCACAGGTCCTTTCCTGTAGTGAGCAACTCTGGCCTCTGGCCATGCTAATTCCACCATCCTCTGCTGGTGAAACCCCATAGATTGCAGGGTTGAGAGCTTTGAGAAGAAGAAGCTGCCATAGGATTGTCAAGAGACTCGGTGGGGACACAAAGAATCCTCGAAGAATCTTAAATGAGGCCCTTAGAGAGCCCTGTGGAAAGCTAAAGGAGTTTTGAGGGGGTCGTACGAGAGCTATGAGGGGATTGATATGAAAAGGACCTTAGGACATCCTGAGAGTCTGAGATTCTGAGATTCTGAGGCAATGTGAGGAGACCCTGAAGTAATCCTGAGGGTCCTAGGAGATACTGAGATGGTCCTGAGGGAACACTAATAAGGTCTAAGAGGATCCTGAAGTACTCCTAAGAGGGTTCTATGAACATCCTGAGAGGGTTCTGAGGGGTGCTGTCAGAGTTCTAAGTCCTGAAGGGCTCCTGAGTTGCAAGGGGGTTCTGAGTGGAGGCAGTAGCATCCACTGCCCTTCCTGCCCCACTCATCCCTTTCCTGTAGAGGTCAGCACACATCTCCAGCCAGCAGTGAAACTAGATCCTGAGAGACACACGGGTGTTACCTTTCTTCTAGGAACCTCCTGCCTACTTGTCCCTTGGTGCCCACAGATGGCTTAGGTCAATGGAGCCCTAAAGACAGTATCTTTACCTTGCCTAGAGGTCTCAGCAAATGACTCATGGCAAGAGGAGGAGCATACAGGTAGACGCGCACTCAGAATCTGACCTCCAGGCCCGTTGACCCTAATGGCTCACTCACTCCAGGCAGTGTTCTTCTGCTCTGGGTTGGCCTTCCCAACGCTGCTCAGTTTCAGTGATGCCAGACACCTCTGTGGAATCCCCTTTGGGACAGTGAGATGCGCCCCTGGGTGCTACTGAGGCTTCAGGCTTCAGAATCTCATTGCCCTTTTGCTGCCCTCAAATTGCTCATTCACGTTCTTGGCCTTCCTTCCCCTTTCTCTGACTGAAAGGCTGGCTTCTGGCCTCACCACAGCCCCAGTACTGGGATGCTGTCTTCCCCAGCCTCAGTGGAGTCTCTGTCCCTTCTAGTAGAGTCCTCTCCATTCAACCCACCTCTAGTATGAGGACCTCTAGTACTCCCTACATCCAGAGCTATGACAGACTTCGGGGGAAGCTCACAGGTCCTGAACTGTGGCATCAACTTCAGTCTAATGGATTCTGGTGGGACAAAAATGCTAGCTCATGCCGGTGGTGCACACCCTTAATCCCAGCATGTGGGAGGCAGAAGCAGGAGGATCTCTATGAATTTGAGCTTAGCCTGCTCTACAGACAAGACAGCCAGGGATACATAGAAAAACCCTGTCTCAAAAAACCAAAAACCAAAACAGTAACAACATACATCCACCCTCCAAAAAACCACCCAAAACCAAACCAAAACAAACAAAAAGCAGGCTCATGAGAGTTGTGAGCAGTGAACATCTTACTCTGCTCCAAGTTAAATGGTCACTACCCAGAAGCTGGCACTGGGCAGAAGGGGGCCAGTCCCTTGGTGAGGGACTTTCTTTCCTCAGGTCCAGGTCTTCTTCTTGGGTAGAATAGGGGAATATTCTCAGGCGGACCAGGAATTAGCTTAGTCTGTGCCCCAGGCACACTGGGGCAGCCCTCGTGGAAACACAGAGCTGAGTTCTCACGTCACTCTTACCTCCACCCCAGGGCTACCAGTTCACTGAGCTTCTTCCTCTGAAGAATTGAGCAAGATGTGGTTGATGATATACTTGAAAGCAGAAGAAGATATGTGCACGGACTGTTAGAGATATTAAAAAAAAGTATCCAGTGTGATCAAGACAAGACAGGCGCAAACTACAGCTCTCTACAGCACCATAACTACTCTGTCAAACGGGCACGCATCCAAAAGTCTGATAATCTCAGAGTCACTTTCTCTGGTACAAGTCATTGATCACTAACATGTTACAAACACCAGTGGGGCACTTGACCATGTTAAGCAAAATGAGAGCTGTATTTATTATTTGACCACTAACCCCATATCTAGGAATCTACCACAGACAGTGAGAAAATGATGAGCATATGCTTTAGGATCAGCACTGCAGTACAGACCCACAGAGTGGCAGTAACCCCTAAACCCCAAACTTCAGCCTTCAGGGCTCTGGCTGAAGGAAGGGTGCTGGCGCCATGGAGGACTGCATAGCTATAAGAAGGAAGAGGGTATTCTGTGTCTAAAATCTACTTCTAAGCCAGTTGTGCTTAAGTTTCCCAAGCTAGTCCTGAACTCACTCTGTATCCCAACAGGCCTTGAACTTGTGATCTTCTGGTATCAGCCTCTAGGTCAACCTGGGAAACATGTGTGTGCCACAAGATCCAGACAACTTATATACTTTTAATTTTTATTCTTTTTCTTAATTTATTTTTTAAAAGACAGGATGCAGTGTATAACTTAGGCTAGTGTGCTGGCTAGTCTTATGTCAACTCAACACAAACTAGAGTTATCTGAAGGAAGTGAACTTCATTTAAGAAAATGCTCCCATAAGATCTGGCTGTAAGGCATTTTCTTAATTAGTGATTGATGGGAGAGGGCCCAGCCCGTTGTGGGACCACCCTGGGCTGGTGGTCCTTGGTGTTATAAGAAAGCAGGCTGAGCAAGCCAGGGGAAAGTAAGCCAGTAAGCAGCACCCTCCACAGCCTCTGCATCAGCTCCTGCCTCCAGGTTCTTGCCCTTTGTGAGTTCCTGCCCTGACTTCCTTTGATGATGAACATCAGTATAAGAAGCCCAATAACCCTTTCCTTTCCAACTTGCTTTTTGGTCATGGTGCTTTGTCACAGCCAACAGAAACCCTAAGACAGCTAACCCACAACTCAGGATCCTCTGCCTCAGTGTGCTGAGATCATTAAGTGTGTGGCACTGTGCCCAGAAAATTTATGCCTTGTTTATCTGGAGCCAGGAGCGTGTGAAGTTTGTTTGTTTGTTTGCTTGTTTGGTTGGCTGGTTGGCTTTATTTCTTTTTTTGAGACTAGACCTCACTATGTAGCTCTGGCTGTCTGGAACTCTATAAACCAGGCCATCCTAGAACCCAGAGATTCGCTTGCCTCTATCTGACTGCTAGGATTAAAGATGTGTTATCGCCATGGCTGGCCTTACAAAATTAAATTTTAAGAACCCTTAACAGTGAAAGTAAAACAAAGCTAGTTGACTTGTATTATCAGTAGATAGCATAACCTTCTCACTTTTAAAAGTGAGTATGGATCCCAGCCATTTCAGCCTGCTCGCAAAAAGAATGATCAAAACATGCTGTCTTCAATAATCATTTCCAAATATTTTAAAATTATATTTTGTCTATATATGAACACATTCCAAAAACTGTAAATATTACCCAAATCTGCACCAGTTTCAGCAACCATGGTTGGCATGTGGTCCTGTTACCTAGCGCTGCTGTGATTGGGTACTGCTGAACATTGGGGTGGAGTAATCACGTATAAGGTTAAGAGGACATTGTTTAGATATGAATTTGAACCAAACGTGTCTGTTTATACTTATCTCAAAAGTAATCAAGATATTTCTTAGTTCTGTCCACTGACAAGACCTAGATACAAAGGCTTAACCAAATAGCAACAAGTACTCCTGAAGTCTACACAGCAGTCTCTGAATACCATATTTCTTGTGGAGCAAGAGAAATTCTCCTGAAAGGTAGCCTAGGAGGAAAGAAAGTAAGACGAGCCTGGAAGGTCTTTTGAGAACCAAGCGGCCACAAAGATGGCAAAGGCAATACCCATAGGCACCCAGGCATCAGCCCTGATTGGCTGCACCGGACAAAGAAGGGATGGCCTGGGTATCAACAGAGTACATTTAATGAAGTGGAATATAACAAGTTTAAATCCATGAATCTGTGATCACCCTTTAAAAGGCTATCACTCACTTTGTAAGATGCTAAGAAAACAGTTAATTTTGAAAGCTAGTCTATGAAAATGATGACACACGCCTTTATCCTGCCCTCCCACCTCACATACTGTGGTTAGCAAATGAAGGAGGGAAGTAAGAGTGTGGCCATCTTGCAGACCATGACTGACGGATGAAGCTGGCATCAGCGCTGGTGTCCTTCAGAGCAGTCACGTTGCTACACTCACACAGATTACCCCTAAAGCAAGAATTTGAGGACAACAAAGATATTATCACCCATTTTCTGTGGGTAAGGAGTTAGGGCTCAGGCAATAGAGGGTCTCAAGGTCTCATCTAAAGCTCAGCAGAAAGGAGACCCGCTACACTCACTATGGGACTGCCTGTTGGGTTTCTTTCTCTACAGGCCACTGGACATTTCCTAAGGCAAAAAAATAATAAATAAACCCGCTACCTCTGCTGCAGAAGCAGCTTTCTAACTGTTTAACTTTTCTCGCCCTAAACCACGAAAAATGGAGCCAGCTCCGGTGCCACACTCCACCGCCGTGAAAACAGGTCCCGAAAGTAAGGCACGGTAACGCAGACCTGGTGGTCACCCTGCGTTCAGGAAGGGCAGTGGACTCTCTGCCTTCTAAAAGGCACTGGCACGCTCGGCCCGGGGGCCATGAGGTGAGGAGGCTTGCCTGGAATTACCGCCTTCCCTCCAAGCCTCCGCTCCCTCTGCCCTCCTCACCTTGAGAAATAATAAAGGGGAAAGGCGCCTCCAAAGTGTCCGCCCTCCCAGGCCGTCAAACAAACAAACAAGTTTTCTCCAGTGATGTCCCTTTGTCCTCCCCATGGTGGTGGGGGAAGGCGGAGTGGGTGGGAGTGGAATAATTTTATTCCCCCACCCCAGCCCTTCTCTGGAGAAAAAGCAACTTCTTTGTCCTTGTCATCAACTGCAGAATGGATGTTTCCAGGAACTAGGCCCCAGGAACTTTCTCATCAGTAACTTGGCTTTGGATTTAAACAGCCCCCACTTGCAGTGTCAGATGTGACCAGCTGACATCTGTTATTGTACCTCTGATCCCCTATCTGATTGCTTCACGCAACTCTTTATAAGGCAGTGCCTGCAGCCCTAGGGCAAGATGTTGATAATCTGCATCTCTCTGGTTTGTTGGCTTTCCAAATAACCCCTCTGCCTTGTTCTGTCATGCCCTAAGTCACTGGCATCTTGAGTGGCAGACAACAAACAGCCTTCAAGTTCCCCTTCCCTACACACAGAGACCTCCTCAGCACCTGAACATCTAGTCTCACAGCAGTTGCACACTGTGGGGCTGTGCGACATGTTAATTGGGTCCCATCAGAGCCAGCAAATGTTCTTGGGGAGACATTCTTGGCAGGGACTACGATGTCCTAGCATAAGCTCAGAAATGACAAGATGTTGTGGCAATGCTGTATTCTCTGCTTGGTAAGCATAAAGTCAGTCCACCATTAGCAGCAAGGGTACTGGGAAGCAGGGAGGCTGCCAGCCATATGTTGGTCATCAGTAGCTACATCACAGAAAGATCCAACCACCCCTCCTATAACATGGTCTTGCTGGGAATCTAGGAACATGAGAATCTGTTTGGGCATCCAGACCTGGTGGGCATGAAACACATATGCTACAGCATGCAAGCAGCAGAATAAGCCTGTGGGCAGATTTTTCAAGGTAAGAGACAAACAAAACACGAGTCATGAGCTAAGGGTCAGGTACTGGGACAAGGGAGATGATCTCAATAAAGAGAACTGAAAGGCCCATCAGAAGCAAACTGTGTGGACTCTCTGGTCTCCACTGAGTTGCTGTGTCAAGATGGGTGGCCAGGACACCCAGTCACAACTAAGCCTGTGCCCCATGTCACAAGAGTCAGTAAGAGGCAGATGAGACAGAAGAAATTGCCAGATCCTCATTGCCATTGACCCTGATGACACAAAGCAAGAAGCAGTTAACATACAGATGGGGCTAGTCTCCCAGCTAAAATGCTGGATCAGGCCTTGCCTTTGGGTGGACCTGGAGGGGGAAGAGAAAGGCTTAGTATTATAACAGGGGTGGGGGAGAGGCTACTTATGAAGAGTGTTTAAGCTAGGAGAGAGGGCTGACATGAAGTGGGCACAGCCTGCCCCACAAAGATGTCAGTGCACTGGCTGCAGCTCATTCTGGTGTATGTGTATGGAGGCAGCTTTCCTCAGAGGGTCTGCTGGACCAGACACATGGCTGTTATGGATCAAGCTGGGGAGATCGCAGCAAAGATTCTGGCCTGAAGCCAACACCCCTGCTCCTGGCTAGACTATAGAAATTGTTCTTTCAAATTTAAGATGAGAGTTGATCCCTTCCTCTTTCTACTAAGCCATGGTAGAAGTGGTTGTGAGGGTCATGTATTTTTAGAAGTCCTTCTCTTTTCCTATTCTGGGCTGTTTGTTGGTGAAATGATTAATCTGAGATGGTAGAATGAAGGCATAGAAGTAACACTGGTCATGATTTGGTCATCACCAACATGGTGTTGCAGGTTGCTAAGTGTGACAGTTAATACTGGCTTTGCTGGGGCAGTGGTGGTACACACGTTTAATCCCAGCATTTGGGAGGCAGAAGCAGGTGATCTCTGAGTTTGAGGCCAGCTTGGTAAACAGCCTGAGTTCCAGGACAGCTATAGCTACACAGAAAACTCAGACTCAGAGAAAAAAAATAAATGAAAACAACAGCCTCCCCAAAATATTGGTGATCAACTTGACATGACCTAGAATCACCTAGGGAACAGAAGCCTCCTCAGGACTCTGGCTGGGTGGCTCATTTGGGTGCTTGTGTTTGTTTGTACTTGTAGCCTCAAATCTACATTGTACAGTGGGGAAGAATCATGGACCAGGAGAGCCAGACACTGGCTCACGGTCTCAACGAAGTGATAGGGGGCAGAGATGCACGACCAGCTCAGGCTTCCTGGCTGAGGAAGGAATGACAAAGGCAGTGGAACACAACAGGTTATACAAGCTATGGAGAAGTGAAGGGAGCTGTGTGCTGATGGGAAAACACGTCAAGGTCCAGAGACAAATCAGAGACATAAAATTCATCCTAAAGGTATTTTGCTAAGGGACAGGCACTGCAAAGTGCTATTGAAAATGGTTTTGTTTGTTTGTTTTGCTTTAGATTTTGGAGACAAAATCTTCTGTTAAAATAGAAAGACAGGGCAAAGTATAGACATGATAAGGAAAAGAAAGCCCTCACCCCAGAGTCTGGTTGAAGCCTCTCATCAGCTGAAAATCAAGAATTCTAATATAGTGTCTTAGTTTGGATCTTATGACTGTGAAGAGACACCATGACCACAGCAACTCTTACAAAGGAAAACATTTAATTGGGGCTGGCTTGCAGCTTTAGAGGTGTGGTCCATTATCCTCACGGTGGGGAGCATGGCAGCATGCAGGCAGACATGGTGCTGAAGAAGGAGCTGAGAGTCTGCATCTTGATCCGAGGGCAGCAGGAAGAGACTCTGTGTCACACTAGGTGTAACCATATATGAGACCTTAAAGCCCACCCCCTGTGACACTTCCTCCAACAAGGCCACACCTCCTAATAGTGCCACTTCCTATTTGTCAAGTACTCAAATGAGTCTATGGGGCATCCCTATTCAAACCACCACATTCCACTCCCTGTTCCTCATAGGCTTATAGTCATAGAAGTCCAAAGTTCAAAGTCTCTTCTGAGATTCATACAGTCTCTTAACTGTAGTCCCCTATAATATCAAAATCAAAAAATTGGATCACATGCTTCCAACATATAATGGCACAGGATATACATTACCATTCTAAAATGGAAGAAAAGTAGGATAGTGAGGAAATACTGGACCAAAGCAAGTCCAAAAACCAGCAGGGCAAAGTCCAAACTCTGCATCTCTATGTCTGATGACAAAATGCTCTTCAGATCTCTCTTTTCATCTTTGTTGACTGTAACACACTTCTTTCTCTTGGGCTGGTTCCACTCACAGTTAGTAGCTTTCCTTGACTCCTTGACTCTGGCATCTCTAATATTTTGGGGTGTCCAAGGCAATCTAGGCTTCACCTTTACAGCTTCACACAATAGTCTCCATGAAGGGACACCCCTGACACATTACTGTCCTCAGTGGCTTTCCTTATTTTCAGAGGGAGATTCTATAACCCCTTTCTTCTATCTTTGGTTCTAAAGCCAGAACAATGTGGCTGAAATTGCCAAGTTGTGCTGCTTGCTAGCGTTGGAACACAGCCTCCTGACTCAGCTACATCTTCACCAGCCTTCTGTTTTCCTTCAATGCTTAAGCTTGACTGACCTCAAACTCAATCTGTAGACAAGGCTGTCCTTGAACCCAGAGATCTGCCTCTGTCTCCTGAGTGTTGGGATTAAAGGCATGTACCACCATACCTGGACCTAAACTAGTCTTAAATTCCTTTCACAAGATGAAAACTCAGCTGGGTGGGATCTTGCCCTGAGGTCACCACTTCCTTATTCCATTTAATAACTTCAATCTGTTTATCTCCTTGAACTATAAATTTTGTAATTTTTCTTTACTCAGCTTTCTCCTTTTTATGAAAACATTAGAGTAAACACTAATGACCATACTACAGTCTATACCAGGCTGTTTTGACATTTTCTTTGCCAAATCAATTAATATAAATTAATCTAAATCTCTTCTCTTGAGCTTCAGGTAGACTCTTTGGACAAGGGCAAAAAGCAGCCACATACTTCACCAAAATATCACAAGACCAATCTCTAGGCAACATACTAAAAGTTTTCTTCTTTGAGACCTCTTGAGCTGGTCCAGCACAGTTCAAATCACCCTCAGCACCACTGTCTTCTGTGATTCTTCTGGTACAGCCCATTAATCAGCGCTTAAAGCATTCCACTGCTTTCCTAACCTAAAGTTCCCCAATCCACATTCCTCTAAACAAAAGCATGGTCAGGCCTATCACAGAACTACTCCACTCCTGGTACTGACTTCTGTCTTAGTGACAGTGAGCATCTGCTAAAGATGTTCCTCCCTCTCTTGTGACTTTTTAGGAATCCTACCAGAATTCCCCTTTCCAGTAAAACATGTCCTAACTGTTGGGTTTCAGACGCAATACAAGCAGCTGAGGCACATATTTAACATACCAGAGTGGACCTGGCCTCCAAGTTCTTCCAGAATCCCTCAGTCCCTACCTATTATTTACAGGGCATGGCTGGCATACCCTGCCTTCTACCCTGAACTTTCTAGCCCATGGGTTGGGCTTCCCTATATAATCCAGACATTTTGGTTTTCTCCCCCTCTCTACATTTTCTCTCTCCCTGTATGCACATATTCTTTCTCTCTTTTTCTTCCATGTTCTCTCTGTCTCCCTCACCATGGTGACTTCTTTGGCCTCATTCCTTGGGACCAATGAACCCACCCAAAAGATGCATCCAATAAACCTGTTTTTATGCTTTAATCTGATTTGAATTGGCTCATTTAGTCAGTGGAAAAAACCTACTACTAACGTCCTTGTGTAACCTTAGAGGCTACTACTTTCATTTCACCATCTTGTATTCTCATCCAAGGGAACATTCCGATCAGTCATATAATCCCATTTATTAAAAACTAGGGGACAATAATTGCTTAGTAACCCTTTGGAATGTTACTTGAAAGCCACCAAAATAGTAAGTATGGCTAGTGCTCAGACATTTAATTATGACTTTCTCTTGAACAGTCATGCTTGAGTGCTTTATCCTTTCTGTATCTCTTGTCTTCTTAATCATGTGCTTAAAATCTATGTCAAAACTGCCTTTAAATAAACCGCAACTCCTTGAGAAGCCCACACTCATGCTCTCAGGTGTGTCTTCTTGCCCTTAGCACCTTTCTAGCTCCACATCTACTAGATACAGGTTTGTCTTAAAGTTCCTTTGTGTATCAAAGCCAATGATCTGGTTTTACCTGCAGCTAGCCCCTGAACTCCTCTGGCTGCTACAGGTGACAGATAGGCCAATGTCTCCATCCTAGCTAGTTCTGACAGTTTCACGCTATAGCTCAGGCTGACCTGGAACTCACAATATTGCCCAGGACTGCCTTGAACTCATGATAATCCTTCTGCCTTAGCTTCCCAGGTACTAGGATTATAGGCATGAACCACCCACCATACCTGTCTCTGTTAGGAATGTTAATTCTATGACAGGTATATATTGTTTGTGTATGTCTAGGGAGACAGCTCAAGGGAAGAGTGCTTCTCTTGCATGTGAGATGCCCTAGATTCAACTTTCAATACAGCAAAACAAACAAATATCATTTGACTAGAGTTAACCAAGGAGTCACTTCTTTGACAACAGGCCAGACTGTCGACAGGGTAGCACAGCTGCTTCGATCCCTTCATGGATGCTCTGAGGAAACTGCATGTACAAACACCACTGTCATGTCTTCTGCTTTGGGTCTTGCTCCAATCATGAGTACTCCAGCAGCCTGTAATTGTTATGGGTCACTATATTTTGGTCATAAAAAGTCTTGATTGGTGTCTCAGTGACTCTGCTCATCTTTCTACTAGAGGAGCTTAGGGAGAACTCCCTTCCTTGTTTGCTCCTGAGTGGCATACCCTCAAGGCTAATGGTTGGTATATATCTTGGGTATATATGATGGTGGGTTTGAAAGCTGTGCACAAACATAGCATGTCCCTTTACTGTCTAGATTATGCAGCACTGTTTCTGCTTTCGTGGGTCAGTCCTGCAGACTTCTCTTTCATTACCAACAACTGGTGTTGTGTTACAACATGAAGGCCCAATAAAGGTTTTTTTTAAAAAAAGTTCTCTTGCCTACTTGTAGTAGAGTAGGCTGAACTGATCACACAGGGCAGACAAAAACTCATCTTCATTCACAAGGTCCTTTTCCTCAGCTCCTTCAGCACTGAAACGTGGACTGCATCACAAATCCACTGAAGCCCAGTCCTTAAGGCCCAGTGGACTGCCAGGTCACTAGCCCTCAGTGCACACCAGTTAGACACTACCTTCTTTCTCTTGAAACAGCATCTAGCAACGGTAATATGGCCTCACTTTGGAGACTTTTTGATAAACTATTTTAGTGAATCTCAGGATTATGCAAGTGAATCCCTGTTACCCACCAGGAAAATTAGGAATAGAACTTAAACAGTGATCTTGGAGTCTCTTGAACATTACCCTGAAATTCTCTGATGCCCTCACCATCATAGAGACACTTCCTCTGTGGTACCCATGACACACATAGCACCTTGATTTCTTCTACTCTTCCCTTTCCGATGCCCACACCGCCACAGAGACACTTCCTTGTGGTAACCATGACACACATAGCAACTTGCCTTCTCCTACTATGACCTTTCCTCTCACATTGCCACTGTCTTCTTGTGAGCTCATCCTGGCACTGGGCCCCTTTCTTGCCATAGCATACTCTCCACAAGCAGATTCTCCTGTTCCTATTGATCTCACCGTTACCTATGCTTCTGACCCCAAACTGCCAGCAAGATTCGGGCTTGATCTGGGTCATGCAGGGGTCTGCCTAACAGGTGTTTTCTCTCAGATGCCTCCAAAGTCCTTTAAAATCTGTTGGTGAGCCAGGAATGGTGCACGCCTTTAATCCCAGCACTTGGGAGGCAGAGGCAGGCGGAGCTCTGTGAGGATGAGGCCAGCCTGGGCTACAGAGTGAGCCCAGGACAGCCAGGGCTGCAAAGAGAAACTCTATCTCAAAACAACAACAAAAACAAAGCAAATAACATCAGTTTGTGTCCAGATGACCTCATCATCCATCCTTTTCATCACTCAAAAGCTAATTTTCCCTAAAATTTGCCAACTCAGAGTAATATCTCTACTGCCTACACCAGATATGTGAATCTGGTTCTTCAATCTTCCTTCCTTACCTCCTTCCTACATCTAATTAATCATAAATAAATTAAAAACACATGTGATAAATCCTACAATAATCACTGAAAACAGAACAAAAAGGTAAGATGACCTAATGAAAGAGAAAAACTGAATAGAAAACAAGGTATCAACTATCCAGAATAGGGAGAAAAAAGGAGGGACAGGGCAAAGGAGGTAGATGAGATAAATAGAAAGCAAAGATGCTCACTTCAAACCAAGTGATATCAACAATTACTTAAACGCAGCCTGATATGAACAATCCAGTTTAAAAGCAAAGATAAGCCAAGGAGATGGATCAGCAGGTAAGAGCGCTTGCCACGAAAGCTAGATGACCTGGGTTCTTGCCCATGGAAAAAGCAAATGCGGTTGCACACATCTGTGTCCTAAAACTTCTGTGGAAACAGAAGGAGGAGCCCAGAGAGATCTGCCTCAGAAGAGGGTAAAAGGAGAGAGCTGACTCCTAAAAGTTGTCCTCTAACATCTGTGCACGGCACATGTTCACCTAAAAATACAATTAAAAAATTATAAAAGTGAATTTAAAAACAATATGCTGGCTGTGTGCTACATACTTTAAATACAAAGAAAAGTTAAGAGTAAAGGAAAACAATATAAAGCAGTGGAGAAGTTGTAAGATTTGAGTATGAACTGTAAAAAAGCCAGGCTGGGTGTAAGGCCAAATAGACCAGCACTGAGTTTTAATGTTTTCCACAGGAACTCACCAAAAGTTAATCAGGACACATTCCACTGGGGCACCAGCTGACCTGTCCCCAATGGAATTCATAGGACACCACACCTAGCAACAGCAGACAAGCAGGACAAGGATTGTCTTCAAAGGCACATAAAACATTCTCAAAACAGGCCGAATTTCAGGCTGTAAGGCAAATCTGTAAAATTAAGGCTTTGAGTCTGGCGCTGTGGCATATGCCTGCAATCCCTCACACTCAGGAAGCTAAGGCAAAAGGACCTCAAGTTCAAGGCCAACTTGGGTAACGAAGGAGAGCTTGTCTCAAAAAACTAACCCAAAATACACTGAGAAGGCTTTCAGTGGGGCTGGAGAAATGGTTCAGAAGTTAAGAATATACACGGTTCCTTCAGGGGACCTGAGTTCAGTTCCCGTGTTGTGTGGCTCAGAACTGTCTGTACCTCCAGCTCCATGGGGACCCAATATTCTGGCCTCCATGGGGACCTAAACCCATGCAGTCATACACACAAACACACACACACAAACACACAGAGTCTTTTAAAAAGGGCTTTAAGTTATACAGAGCATGTTTCTTAAATATAGCAAAACTTAACTAGAAATCAGTAACAAAGAGCTGTAACATCTAAAGAAATCCCACAAAGCTGGGTATGATGGCATATGTTTGCTATCCCAGTACATGTGAGGCTGAGGCAGGGGATAGCTATAAGTCCAACACTGCCTGGGCTACATAATGAGACCCTATCTCAAAAAGCAAAACCCCAAAACATGTATATTTATACACTTTAATTTTAACTTGAAAGCTCCCAAAACAACACATTTAGAAACAATTCAAAGATCAATGATAACTGAAAGAACATTAGAAAATACTTGGAACTAAATGACAATGAAAATGGAATTTATCAATACTTGTGAGAGAAGTCAATGCCATGCCTACAGAAAAAATTATACCTTTCATGTTTATTCCAGAAGGTAAGAAAGAGATATAGTCACTGAGCTGAGATTCCACTTTAGGAGGCTGGGAAAACAACAAATTAACCCAAAGAAGCAGAAGAAAGGAAACATGAAAGAAAGAATGGGAATTTAATGTGGTAGAACAAAGCCAGAGAAAATAATTTTCAAAAGCTGGTTGCAAGCTGGGCATAGTGGTGCAGGACTGTAACCCCAGCTTGCTTGGGACTTAAAAAGGAAAGTCATGAGTTCTTCCCTGCACAATTTCAACAACAGCCTAGACAACTTAGTGAGATCTTGTCTCAGAAAAAAAAAAGCTGGTTATTTATAAAGGCAAACAAAACTGGCAATCTTCTGGCTAGACTGGTCAAAGCAAAACAGTTAAAAATCCCTATGAGAAATGGAAGAAACAATGAGAGACTTCCAACATTAATAAGAGTTAAAAGGGCATCACTAGCTTTAACCAAATACAATTGACCACTTTGATAAAATGGATGAATTTATTAAAAGTCACCCCTTGCCAAAGTTAGTATTAGAAATACAAAATAGATGCGATTGGGTGCATTCACGGTGTATGGCCATAGACCAGAAATACCAAATAGAAGAGCTTACATCCATGAAAGTTCTTAAGTCCATGCTTTTAAACCTTCCTACAAAGAAAACATCACTTTGATAGTGTCCTTGGTGAGGTCCATCCTACATTTAAAGATAAAGGGAACTGAATCTCATTCAGAATATCACAGAGCACCTTCGATGGCAGTCTCTGTCTTCTCACTAGAAGTGGACATGCACATGAAAATCGTCCCCAAACCCCAGCAAATGAACCCAACAATATGTAAACTGAGCATGTGCCATCAAAAGAACCCTAGGAATGTAAGGCGAGTTCTCTGTCAGTGGAATTCATCACCTAATAGGAAGAAATGAAATTTACATAATCCCCTCAATAAGTGCAGAAAATATATTTGACAACATTTCCTGCTTCTCACAAATCCCTTAGCAATCTAGGACTTTGTCCCACACGTGACAAAGGACAGCCACAGGGAGCTGACAGGAAACAAAAGAGGGACTTAAAAAGGTTTCTTTGTACTCAGGAACAGAGTAGCTCTTGCCATTGCTATCAAAATGGCACCTGGGGACTCAGCCAGAGAGCACAGCGTGGGAGGGAGGGGATGCTGGAAAGAAGCAACAGTATTGTCACCTAGGGCTGAAATGTGCATGTAGAACCCTAAGGGTTTGCAGGGGAGGGGGGCAGAAAGAAGAAACAAACCTACCAGGTGAGTTAGAAAATTATAGGATACTCTAAACAGGCCAAAATAACGTATCTCTACACAGCAATAAACAACTAGAAGCTAAAACTACAGTATCATTTATGGACACCGAAACATTTAGGAATTAGTGTGAAGCATGTGGTCTCAAAGCTATAAAATATTGCTAAGAGAAATCAAGACAATCCTCAATAGAGAGGAGACAGACAGGAGATAGACAGATATTGCTTTTCCTTAGACTAACCTAGGGGATGGGTCCAGTGCATCTCACTGGTTTCTGGACTGCACTGGACCATGGCCTCTCACTCAGCCCAGACACCACCCACATGTCTACACAGCCTTTTAGAGGCTCTTAAGACTTCGGCCAAAGAGAACTCACACACATGGGCAACTCCCTACTGCCCATGAGGTTAAGATTCAAGTTCTGAAGTCCTATAAGGCCTTTGCCTGCCCCTCTACCCTCATCTGTGTGTGATCCTCCAAGTGCCCTCCCCACCCTGCAGGCCCAGCCCTGAGGTGCTAGCCCATGCTCTTTTCCTAGCTGATCTACTACCATGCTATGTGTTCACTCACCATCTCATTGGCTGGATGCTGAGGCTCTGATCCCTAAAGGATCATGGGCTCCAAGGTTGGGGTGCTGGACATCTTGGCCACCTCTAAGGCACTGGAATGTGTCGTGTGCCAACCTATCTACTTGAGGATGAAGTGAGGTTGGGAAATGAAGATATGTTATGAAGCGAGTGACCCTCCTGCTAAGCATCCTTGCTGGGCCTGGAGGATGAGGGACAAGCCCAGATCAGTAAGGATACAGTCATAGGTACAAATCCCAGTGCCCTGACATGTCACCTTCCAGGCTCTGGGCTCTCACAGAGCACAAACACTGGTCCCTGGCCCTGACACCCCCACCAGCCGATGCTAGGCACACCTTCCTGGAAGATGGACTCCTGGCCAGCTACAAAGGAGCAAGTATCCCAGGACCTGAAGGTAAGCTTACCCCGAGGCATGGTCTGAGTGGAGGAACTACACGAATCCTTGAATCCTTGACGGAGCCTCACACCCCTGGGCTTTGGGTTCTGCCCCACTCTGTCCCCAGGGCAGGGCTGCCTCCAAGGTAAGGACCTTTACGCTGCCACGGCAGCCCTGGGCCAGTGTGTTCATTGTTTGCTAGCCCTTCCCCTCTCAACTGTGTCTATTTTGGTAATAGCTCCTGGGACATCTTAGGGGGACCCTAAGGAGGGTCAGCCCTCTACCTGACAGCTTACAGGTTGAGCCCTGGAGTGTCTGTCACCTCAGACTCCCCCCAAGAAACATATCTAAGCC